>JAQQSK010016290.1:0-10489 GCA_028658325.1 Potorous gilbertii | reverse complement strand
GCAAATGTTCCCAGAAGGTCCAGACTGTGCCTGTACAACACGACTGACAGTCCTAATCCCCTAACCCCTAAGACAAGGTAGAGGTTGGAGAAAGACAGCAGGGATACAAAGACAGGCCTTAGGAGAGGAAAAACATAATAATGAAACCATGAATGGTGGCTTAAGACAGGACAAAAGGATGGGAGTGGCAAGCTGGAGGACAATTGGAGAAGAAATAGTCCACTCCAGTTAGAACTATGGGCCAAAACCCAGCTACTCGGCACTAGACTCTGAACTAGAACCTCTTGTGGTGACTTCCTTCAGGCTGTGGGCTCCCAATTATCCTTTTTCTAAACTCTGAAAATCCACTCTCCCAAAGGCTAGACTAGAGCAAAACATCAGATTTCCTGGGAACACAATTCGGAAGAACTGAGCACAGATGATGTCAACAAGGAGAAAAGGGAGGAGATATGGAAAGAGAGTGATGTTTCTGAACCAACACACTTCAGTGTAAATAACAGGCATGTACAGAAGATGAAATCAAGGGTTAGCGACTCAGGTGGAAATACAAAGATGTGGCATGACCTTCTAAGTGCAGCATCAGGAATACTGAAGCTTAGAGTCAACTGAGATGTGTGACAAATGCCAAGGACAAATTAAAAGGACAGTTTTTTCTCCATGTTGGCAGCCAGCAAAAAGACAAAGAAAGGGTAGGTCTTCCCCAACTCAGGGTAGATGAGACAAAGAAAGGATTTTCTCAATCCCCATTCTCCTTGACCTCTCTGTAGCCTTTGGCACTCTAAATCACTATCCTCTCCTTGGAATATCCTCTTCATTAGGCTTTTGGGACACCACTCCCCAGACCACTCCTCTGTCCCCTGATCCTCCAGATCACACCCTTTAACCATAGGTTTCCCTCAGGGTTCTGTCCTAGGCCGTCTTCTATTCTCCCTCTATACTATTTCAATTGGTGATCTCATCAGCTCCCGTGTATTAATTCTTTTCTCTACACAGATGATTCTCAAATACACTTTTCCTGTCCCAACCTCTGCTGACCTCCCTCCAACTGCCTTTCAGTCATCTCAAACTGGATGTCCAGTGGACCTCTTAAACTTAACATGTCCAAAGGGGAATTACCATTATTACATCGTTATCCCTATTCATTATCTTTTGCCCCTAAACTCCCTCCACCTTTTATTTCCCTTTCACTGCAGAAGGCATCAGCATCCTCCAAGTCCCTCAGGCTTGCAACCTAGGTGTCATCCTCAGCTCCTCACTGTCTCTCACCTGACATATCCAGTCTTGTCAACCTTTCCAACAGCTCTCAAATACCCCACCTTCTCTTCCCTGACGCTGCCCCTGCTCTGGTATAGGGCCTCATCAGCTCATTGCCATAGTGCACTGGTGGTTCTGCCTATGTCAAGTCTCTCCTCCCTCTAATCTATCTTCCATTCAGCCTCCAAAATCATTTTCTTAAAGCATGGGTTCAACCATGTCACTCCCCTACTCAATGAGTTCCAGTGACTCCCTATGGCTTCCAGGATCAAATACAAAATTCTCAGTTTCATCTTCAAATCCCTTCATGATCCAGACTCTTCCTACCTTTCAAGACTTCTTACACCCTATTCTCCCAAATATACTCTTTGATCTAGTGGCACTGGCCTCCTGGCTGTTATACGAATGAGATATTCTATATCTCAGCTCCAGGCATTTTCTCTGGCCATTCCCCAAGCCTGGAATGTTCTTCTTTTTCCTCTCTGCCTTCTGACCTTTTTAGCTTCCTTTAAGTCCATTTTTACTGGAAGCTTTTCCCAACCCCTTCTAATTCTAGTGCCTTCACTCTCTCTTAATTATGTCCTACTTATCCTATATAATTCAGTTGTATGTATCTGTTTCTTCAAGTCTCTCCAATTAGATTGTGAGCTCCTTGAAGGTAGGGATTGTGCTTAATATAGTGTCTGGTACATGGTAGACATTTAATAAATTTTTATTGAATTACTAATTGCAGATGATGGGGAAAAACACAGAAATATTCAGAGCCTTCTTTGCTTCTGTTTTCTCTATCAAAGAAAATCATCTTCCTATTAAACACATGCTTAGGTAACTGGAACCAGTTACACAATGTATGCTCCACAGTCTCTCCAAGGTACTTCCAATACATATTGTTTCCTACTGAAAAGAAAGGGGGTCAGCAGAGAACTGAAACCCAAGATAAGGGAAGGGATTGGTAAGAGAATACCTTGAACTCTAGTCCATAGGATTGAGTGAACCATATCCCAGACCAATGAGAGAATTTATGGATATGATTGGTGAGTGGATGCTGATAATCTTTGTAAAACTATAGAGAAGAGTAGTGCCACAAGACCAGAGGTGGGTACAATTTCCAAAAAAGAAAGAAGTAGAATCTTTAAGTTATAAACCTTAAAATGTAAGTCTTGGATTCCCAGAAAAATTACAAAGCTCACTATTAACAACACGGTTTCTGAATCATAGGGGGCAGTGATCTCTGTAAACCAGCATGAGTTCATGAAGAAGGAAACATGACTAGTTTTTGTTTTGGCAAGCTTACTAGAATACTACTAGTCCAAAAGATGACTCTAGACCAAGTTTCTTAACTTCTTTTGTGGAGTCCTTTGGCAATCTGGTGAAACCTGGTAACTCACAGTAATATTTTGCTGTCTATATAACAGGGTCTAGCGCATACTAGAGTGCTTTTGATACTACTATTCACCACATGAAAAGTCTAGGGCACTTGTTTCTGAGACAGTCATGATGATATATGATGTAACTTCCCTAGAGATACTCTGGAATATACATAGACATTCTGTAACTGGTTCCAGTTGGCTAACCATGTGGTAAATAGGAGATTCTTCAACTAGCTGTGAAAATATGATGATGGAGGAGATAACAAAAAAGTCTATGTTTATACAGAATAAATATAAAAAGAATACCAAGGAGGCAGAAAGGGAAAGTACTAGCAGCTAAAGCTTCCTGTAAAAAATGTTGCCTGATCTGGGAGAAGGCTTTTACAAGGTAGAAGTGATAAGGGAGTACATTCCAAGCATAATACATTGTCCTCTGCGAGAAAGAGAAAAGGCCATTTGGGCAGATCATAAATCTTCTAGGATAGGGAATGATGCCCATTGTGGCTGGAAAGATAAGTTGAGGACAGCTCATGAAGAACTTTACAAACTAAACAGAAGTGTTTATATTTTATCCTAGAGGCAAGAAAGAGCTACTGACTTTTAGAAGAGCAACATGGTAATATAACATTATAATATCTGTATTTAAAGAAAATCACTTTGGCATCTCTATGGAGAAAACTATTAAAGTAGGGAGACTAATTATCTAAAAAGGAGCTCTGGTTAAAATGATCATTTGAATCTAATAACATGTAATTTAGGGTCATATGAAAAGGACCTTAGGAATAATCTAGTCCAACCCTCTTATTTTAGGGTTGAAATCATGGCGGCCCAGAAAAGTTTAATAACTTGCTCTAGGTTGCACAAATAGCAGAATCAGGTTTTCAACCTAGATCCTATAACTAAATTTCATGTTATTTCTACTATGCCAAGAATGAAGCTTTACACTTGGGCTCCAAAAAAAAAAATCAATGGCACATTTATAGGATAGAAAGAACTTGGTTCCTATGAATAAGACCTGGGGGGTCTTTGGAGGATCCAAGCTCAATACGGCTCAATCATGCAAAAATAATAATTACTATTATTTTTTTTACTATTATTTTCATTTTCATTATTACCCTTAGGCAGCATTAATATAAATAAGGGGAATGAATGAACCACATCCGTAAATTATCTCATTGCTCTGGGATACGTTTCATTCAATTTCATTTCAAAATGAAGAAAATGATAGTCTCTGATTTGTAGCAGACCAGGAGAACAAAGGTCATCGGAGTCTATGGAACTTGTTTTTGACAGAATGTCTCTGTTTCAGTACCAAACTGTCCTTGTGCTTCACCTAAGCTTATATCCCTGAAATTGTTTCTTCTTGTATTTGCACAACTCAGTTAGATAATATCCTATTCCGCTTTAGTCAAATAATTCCTGAATCTGTTGTTGTGATATTTTTAAATTTAACTCATTTTAATTAAACTTTAATATTTGATACTGCCCATGTTTGGTGATGCTTGATTCCGATTAAGCTAATCTTCAGTGTTGTGAAGAAGATGAGGAAGGACTTTGAGTTCATGCCATGATAACCTCAACTAGGTACCAAGAGTGCCCCACGCAGCCCTGTCTTTGCATCAGGGAGAGACTAATAGGACTAGAGGGGACACTGATATGGTTTGGGGATTCAGGGACCTCCCCCAAAGACCAGAGTCCTGGAGAGGGTTGTCTGGAATGAATTCAAGGACTCGAGTATTCTTTAAATCAAGGTGGCCAGCAGAGCTCCTTAAGGAACTTGTATTCTTTAAAGAACTTGCAACTTGGGGGCAGAGCAAAGATGGAGAGTAGAAAGATGCACATACTCTAGTGCTTTCCCCGCAACTCACAAAATACCTGTAAAGAAAACCACAGAACAACAGAGTGAAAGAGATTTTCAGCCAAAAGTAACCTGGAAGGCCAACAGGAAAGGTCTATCCCACAGGAAGCTGAGTGGAGCAGAGCCCAGCCCTGGCCACACAGCACAGGGAGGAACAGGACTAAAACAGGCCTCCAGGGCAGAATTCCCAGCAGGGAGGTCCCAGATCCCTCAACTCACAAAAGACAAAGGAAGCTTCAAAGGTTAGTCTGGGAGGGCTTTCCCAGATGGGCGAGAGGGGAAACAGGGTCCCCCAGCACTGTTCCCAGGTGGCAGCAGAGGCAGCAGCTGCATCAGCAGCAGGCAGCAGTCTGCTACAGTAGCAGCAGAAGCAGCCTGGGTCCATTGTCCAGGCAGCTCAGCTTAAAGTCTCCAGGGGAATTGAGCAGGGGATCTGAACCTCAGGCCTCAGTGGCAGCCCCACTCCCACCCAAAGGCCCTGGAGAATTGAGCAGCTGATCTGAATCTCAGCCCTGAGCAGGGTCCTGGGGGAAGGAGGAGCCCTAAGACCCTCCTCTTGACAAAGGCTTCAGAAATCAAGTCACTGGCTGGAAAAATGCCCAAAAAGGTGGGGGGGAGGGGGGGAATAAGACCATAGAAAGTTACTTTCTTGGTGAACAGGTATCTCCTCCTATCCTTTCAGATCAGGAAGAACAATGCATAATGTCAGAGGAAGTCAAGGCTTCTGCCTCCAGTACCTCCAAAATGAATATGAAATGGGCTCAAGCCATATAAGAGCTTGAAAAGCAAGTCAGCAGCTTGCCAAAGGAGAACCAAAAAAATGCTGAGGAAAATAACACCTTTAAACATAGGCTAACTCAACTGGAAAAAGAGGTCCAAAAAGCCAATGAGGAGAAGAAGGCTTTAAAAAAACAGAGTTAGCCAAATGGAAAAGGAGGTTCAAAAGTTCACTGAACAAAATAGTTCTTTAAAAATGAGAGTGGAGTTCAGGGAAGCTAATGTCTATTTGATAAACCAAGAAGTTACAAAACAAAACCAAAAGAGTGAAAAAAATAGAAGATAATGTGAAACATCTCATTGGAAAAACAACTGAGCCAGAAAATAGATCCAAGAAAGACAATTTAAAAATTATGGGACTACTTGAAAGTCATGATGAAAAAAAGAGCCTAGACATTATCTTTCATGAAATTATCAAAGAAAACTGCCCTGATATTCTAGAAGCAGAGGGCAAAATAAATATTGAGAGAATCCACTGATCACCTCCTGAAAGAGACCCAAAAAGACAAACTCCTAGGAATATTGTGGCCAAATTTCAGAGTTCCCAGATCAAGGAGAAAATATTGCAAGCAACTAGAAAGAAACAATTCAAGAATTGTGGAAATACAATCAGGATAATACAGTATCTGGCAACTTCTACATTAAGGGATCAAAGGACTTGGAATAGGATATTCCAGAAAAGAAACTGTAATTAAAACCAAGAATCACCTACCCAGTAAAACCGAGTTTTATTCAAGGGAATAAATGGTCATTCAAAGAAATAGAGGACTTTTAAGCATTCACGATGAAAGGACCAGAACTGAATAGAAAATCTGACTTTCAAACACAAGAATCAAGAGAAGCATGAAAAGGTAAACAGGAAAGAGAAATCATAAAGGACTTTAAAGCTGAACTGTTTGCATTCCTACATGGAAAGATAATATTTGAAACTCTTGAGACTTTTCTCAGTATTTAGGTAGGTGGAGGCATTACACACAAACATACACACACACACACACACACACACACACACAAACACACACATATAGACAGAGAATAAAGGTTAAGTTGAATCAGAAGAGATGATATCCATAAAAAAATAAAATTAAATTAAGGGGTGAGAGAGGAAAATATTGGGAGGAGAAAGGGAGAAATGGAATGGGGCAGACTACCACTCATAAAAGAGATAAGAAAAATCCTTTTCAATGGAGGAGAAAAGCTAGGAGATGAGAGGGGAAAAGGGAAACTTGCTCTCTTCACACATGGCTTAAGGAGGGAATAACATGTTCACTAAACTTGTTATGAAAATCTATCTTACACTACAGGAAAGTAGGGGAGAAGGGGACAAGTGGGGTGAGGCCGATGATAGAAAGGAGGGCAAATGAGAGAAGGGAGTAACTAGAAGTAACACTTTTGGGAAGGGACAAGGTCAAATGAGAGAATAGAAAAAAGGAGAGGACAGGGTAGGATGGAGGGAAATATAGTTAGTCTTACACAACATGACTATTATGGAAGTCTTTTGCAAAATGACACATATATAGCTTGTATTGAATTGCCTGCCTTCTCAGTGGGGATGGGTGGGGAAGGAGGGAGGGAGAGAAGTTGGAATTCAAAGTATTAGAAATGAATGTTGAGAATTGTTATTGTATATAACTAGGAAAAAAGAAATAAAGGTAATAGAGTATAGAAATTTATCTTGCCCTACAAGAAAAGAGAGACGATGGGGATAAGTGAAGGGTGGAATGTGATAGAAGGGAAGGCACATTGAGGGAAGGGGTAATCAGGATGCAAGGTATTATGAGGTGGGGGGAGAGGAGAGATGGGGAGAAAACTTGGAACTCAATTTTGTGGAAATGAATGTCAAAATCTAAAATTAAATAAATAAAACTATTTTTAAAAAAAGAACTTGCAACTTAACAGGAATGATGCAAAGACTTACAAAGGAAAAGTAGCGGATACCTGGCAGATATGCTAATTAGGTGATGAATTACAACCTTGGTCACAGGCATCATTCACTACTGGAAACCAGGGGAAGGGGTTTCTCAGGGGTGTATTTTTGGTCCTTTACATCTGTGGTAAGATAGCTTTGAGAGTTGATGTCTAAAGCTTGACCTCTGTATTGAACATGATAACTTTGGGAATCAATACATGAAAATTCTGGGGTTACAAGACAGTCCTGTTTTTACAAGAGAATTTCTTCAGAGGTCACCTTGTTCTTCTGATGGGGAAAGGTAGTTGGTTTTACTGGGGCCCACTCATGAGTTATTGCTAGGCATAGTGTCTTTAGGCTGGGGAGAAAACTGTCAGGGACAGTGTTTTGAAGCTAGAGAGAAATGTGATCTTGGAATTGGGGTCCAAGCACAAGCACCCATGCACTCCATCAACATAAGGTGGAAGATGTTCACATCCTATAAAGAAAGATAAAAGGCAACAGTAGGAATTAGAAGAAAAGAGCTTGACAGGATTTCCAAGTGGTGAATTCCCTTTAAACCTTCATCAGTAAGGAAAGCAAAATATGCCATAACAAATCCAATTGATTAGAGTGTGCACTTGAGGCTTAAGAGGGCAAAATGTTCTTAGTTACTAATCACAGATCACTTGAAATACAAATAGCTCAGATCAAGAAGACACTGATAAACTGAGTAGATGAATGTCAGGCTAAGCTTGTTCAACATACCAACGCACCATTCCCCTCCACTGGAAAGGAGCTGCCAAGGAGGCACCATTTATATAAAGTCTTCATACATCAGTGATTTCCCTAAAATAGAAAGCGATATATCAACTATAGGAGCTAAGCGAGCAGAGCAGAGAACTGTTGCTTCGGAATTCAAATTTTTTCTTAATTACAGATATGTATTTGTCCTTTGTTCTTGAAGAGGACCATGACATCAAGATGATGACATGACTTGCAGTTGACTTTGATTTGAGTGAGGGAGGGCTGTGCAAGCTCACCAACCTCACTTTCTTCTCCTGACCCATCTGGGGCCAGGGGCCTGATGTTCATCGGAAGGACTGGAGATGACCCAGGATACTACGTGAGACCCTGGCCCCTTTCAGGCTAAGGTCTTATCACATTCTCACTTTGAGTGAGATACACCCATTCAATGAATAGGCTTCTTTAAGTAGTTACTCAAGGGATAGTTATAGATTTACTTTTCAATTGGAGTATAAATTACTTGAGGGCAAGAAGAGCCTCACTTTTGTGTCCAGGGTGCTTAGCTTAGGTCTAGGCCAAAGTAGTCCTTAACAAAATGCTTTCCATTCATGAGGATTAGTCAAAGGAACTGGAAATATTTATCCTAGTGAGAAGACTTAGAGCAGGGAGTTCATGAACTTAGCTGGGCAAAAAATTACCATTATTTTCATTAACCTCTAACTGAAATTTTGCATTTCCTTTCACTATGAATTTTATTTTAAAATATTATTCTGAGGGGTCCATAGGCTTCATCAGGCTGAAAAAGGGATCTATTACACAAAAATTTTAGGGACCCCTGACTTAGAGGCACTATGATACTGGGAGAAATGATTAGAAGTTGCACAAAGACAAGTTTAGGCTTAAAGGAGGAACAACTTTTTAACAATCAGAACGGTCCCAAAGTAGGATGAGCTATCTTAAGAGGAGGTGGGGCTCCTTTCATTTGAAGTCTCCAAGTAAAGGCTCACTAGTCATTTGTCAGTTAGTCATGAAAGGAAATCTTATTAAGGTATAGGTTGGATGGCCCACAATAGGCCCTCCTGATCTGAATTCTTTTACCCAGCATCTTACTTGTACCAAAAGCACAACCTCCCCTCTCCACCCCCAACTGGAATATCTGATCCTCCCATTTACTTGAGTAAATTGACTTTTAAGGGAAGCAGCTGAATGCTCAGGTATCTGCATCCTGTGCTAAGGCTGAAAAAATGTCTCCTTACATCACCACCCACACAAGGCACTGTAATTTCCCAAAGATGTTTCTGTCAGGCAATTTGCAGACAGCTGGAACTGAACCCCTTCCTATCTAAAGAGGAACAACAATAGAGCCCCTGGGACTGTTAGATTATAGCTGGTGATGGCAAAATCAAGAGAGGTAGAGATGGAGGAGGGGAGGGGTGCTTTCCTGATTGGAGCATCTAGGAATATAATGAAGATAGATTTTTGCTACTGTCATTTCTTTTCCTTCCTCCCCCATCTCTCCTGTACATTTATCCACTTTTAAAAATGGAAAGAGAAACAACCACCAGTGGCTCTCCGAAGAGACAGTGTGCTAAAATGGAAAGAGTACTAGAATAAGAGATGGAATAAGAGATCTGCCTTTGCCACCTAATAGCTGTATGACTTAAAGCATATCATCACCCTTTTGTGGACCTCAGTTTCCTGTAAAATGAAGGAATTGGGCTACATTAACTCTTTGGTCCCTTAAATTTCTAAGCCCCAGAATTATAACTAGGGTGAAGTACCCAGGGGTTTTTCCATGAATATGGGATACAGGGGGGTTCACTTTCTTCTCACAGTCGACCTCCAACCCTGTGCAAAGCCAAACAACTGTATCTACTCCTTTGCCTGGCCCTAGGATAGTATTTCCAACAAACCATCATTTTTACATCCTTCTCCCAACCTCCTCTTTCTATCAATCAATCACCAACCATTTACATAAACTAATGGAGATGAAATAGCAGAACCAAGAAAATAATATACGCGACTGTCATGATGAAGATGGAGGAGTACTTCAAAACAGTCAAAAATGAATGTTATAACATGTTTACAAAGGGGGAAGGGAGATAGATATGTGTAACACTGCACAGATTATCAAGGTTTTTTTTTCAATGCATTGATATGTTTTGCTTTTTTCCTTTTCTTTTTGTTTCATTTCTCTTCCTTTCCTTTACTTTCTTTTTCTTTGTTTTGTGCGATTAGGCTTTCTTCTTTCCCAGGCTAAAAAGTACTTCAGTCATCAAATGGCCTGATCCCACCACTGATTAGCATGAGTGTTTTGACCTGGTCTCTTTCTAATTTGGACCAATTTACCTTTTCCTTAAGCAGCCTAGTAACCACCTAATCAGCCATATCTGAGCTGACTTTAGAACAAGCACCTGATGTACTTAGTCCACTGTAGCTCAGAACTCCCCAGTCCAATTAATCCACTAGCCTCACCCTCCTCTATAACAGGAATCATAGGCACACACCATCAATTCCTGGCACCTTAAAAAAAAAATACGATGTAAGAGATGATTTTTTTTCTGAGAAAAGGATAGAGAGGGCAATTTAGGAGTT
>JAQQSK010016289.1:0-10489 GCA_028658325.1 Potorous gilbertii | reverse complement strand
TCTCCCCCCTCTCTCCCTCTCCCTCCCTCCCTCTCCCCCCTCCCTCTCTCTCTCTCTCTCTCTCTCTCGACACACAGAGCTATGTATATATCTATCTAAAGATCTAGATCCATGATACCACATTCCAGTTTAAGGTGTGATCACTCAGCTACCCTGGATTTAGCTCACATGCTGATTCTACAGTTCAAGGCTCAGTCTTAGCCAATTAGGAAGCCAGTCACTTTCCTGACTATTGGCCGGATGTTTTCCTGCTATACCCACATTCATACTTCATGACTATTAGTTATCTCTTCTATCTCAGGAAGGGGAAAAATCATCCGTAATGATTGTGATTGAGGTCAATTACTGAGAAGAAGGAATGACGCAACCAGAGACCCCTAAGATACCCCTTTTCCTGACATACTCTAATCACACATCTAGAGGAGGCACTTGCTGTGAATTTAGTGGAGCTATTTCTAATGGGGACTCTTGGGGTCCTGTTCAATGAGTGGGCAAGGAGAGTTTCTTCAACTAGGCTAGAGTCATATGCAAGGGAAGCTCTCTGTTCCACTCTCTACAATTCACTTCAACAAGCATTTGACTAAGCACTTAGTACACGTAAAGCATGAATTTAGTCTGTGACAAAAATATTCAAAAAACTATATATCACTGACAATTTAGAAAAGTCAATGTGCATTTTTAAACTTAATAGTCTGGTTATAAAGTAGTTATAACGTTTTTGGGTTTCATTTTTAAAAGAAAATCTAGTTATAATATTTGGCGAATACTTATTGTAAATAGGGTCACTGATCGATTGAAAAAAGAGTGTACACTTCCCAAAGACAAAGCTATTTACCCACACCATGTAGTCAGAGCTATTTTTTATCACAGGGGAGCTTTTGGAACCAGGATATACAAACACACAAATATGTGTATATACATATGTTTATATCATTTTCCTCAGCATATCCATTTATCTACCTACATATATGTCTACTTTATAAAATACCACTTATGTTATAGCCAAGTACCTGCATGGTGTTTGATCAGCCTACTGAAGGAAAAAGAATACTCTGCTAAACTGGACAGACTGAGTAGTAAGTCAGACCTAGTTCAAGTCCTAAATCTGAAGTATTTTGATTATGTGACTGTGTCATTTAAACTCTCGTGTCCCGAGCAATTCTCTAAGATGGTCAGTTGTACAACAGGTTCCTATTTTTCTTGGCAGAAGGAATTTCCTGGGAGTGGGGGGAAGTAGTCCCCAAGTGAGACTGCTTAGGCTACAAAACTCTCATCTGATCATGTGGATGCAAAGTATGCATCCTTTTTTTACTCTTCAGGAAAAGATATTCTTTAAAAGGACTACAGATTTCTTTAATATTTCATGAACTTGCCAATGAAAATGCCAGTTTAAGAACAATTTTAACTCAGGAGTTTGGCAATACATTTAGAAGGATGACAAATGATGGCCAGTTAAAAACTCACCAGTTTCTTTTATCATTCAGACTATGAATAAGGGTTATTACGTCCCAAAGGAACAGAGCTAATAGACATATAATACTAATTTAAAATTTTGAACATCTGATAAAATATATGGCAAAACAGTAACAAAATAAGCAACCCTTCTAGTATTTTCCAAGAATAAGGATTGATATATTGCATTAGTAGAAGTTGAGTTGAATTTAAAAACTAATTTGAAGCCAAAATGTTTTGTAGTACTTGGTACTTGGTACATGGTACTTGCTCCAAAACACTTTAATTATTTGTCAAACGCATCCTTAACAAATTGTTAATGGGGCTAAATTAATCAGTTTCAATTATCTTATAGTTTGTAGAAGAGTGCTTGGGAGAGTGAACTCTGATTATAACAGAGCTTCTCTTGAAAGTTAAAATATTTTTTCATGCCTTTAAAGAAATCACTGATTCAAATAACTTTTTATATTCAGAATGTCAATACTGAGTAATATAGGAGTAAATTCAAGTGTCCATCAGAGTAATTTTCCCATTAAGAAGCACTGAACTGAATTTTCTGTCACCTTTTATTAAGATTATAAGTTGTTGTTGCACTTAGCATGAAAATATTATGCTGGAGAATCTCCTGGAAACTGGTTAAATACATTTAGAAAATGTATCAATTAAATCAATTGTTTTATCTTTTCAATAAATTCTGCATGAATTTCATGCATGTAGTGAATGATGATAGTCTACTCTCCAGAATAAAGTCAAGGCAGAAATGATATTGATGTTATATTTTATATTCAATCAATTCATATAATGGATGAGACATCATTTAAACTAAAAATGTAGATAGAGGCCCTAGTCTTAAGCCTTAAGTAAGGAAGCACAGAGGGAACATAAAGGAAAAGATGGATAGTTGACTTTTTTTTAATGACAAGTGATCTTGGAAAGTTCAATATTCTCCAGTCCTCAGTGATTTTTGCATTCCAGAAAGAAAAGACTTTTGGAAGTCAAATTTTAAGACCTTTCCTCTTAAAATGGTTGTCTCATGTTTTCCAAAGCAGTCCCAATTTCAAATATTCTATCCTGTTGTTTTTATAAAAAACCAAAATGTCACCAAAATGTCAATATTTTAGCTAATAGTGTTAGGCAAATAGTTTTGAATCAAACCTTATGACAAAAATTGTATGTTACATTAAAATTATGGCTATGAAATGGAAGATTACAAGCTAAAGAAATATGGTGATTACTCTTGAAAAAATATTAAGTGCATATGCACTTACATATGTGCAATGTATATGCACATGCAGGGAAGACTCTATGAACTGTTTCTAGTTGTGAAGTTTGTGAACTTTTCTGAAGAATTCATAAATCATATATTCCCAGTATTTGGTTCAGAAAATATGGTCATCATCCATACCTCTTTCCCTTATTTTTTCCTTATAATTCTCATTTCTCTGACCTTAAAATACTTTTCATTTTTTTTGTAGCTCTTCCTTTTTATCTCAGCAGTCCAGGAGGGATATCCTTACTTTGGATCGCCAACTTGTACTCACACTACATAAGAAACATTGGTTCCATCTTTATCTTCTCTCTCTGATATTAATGTCTCTTCCCTTTCTCTCCTTTCCTAATACCTCTTAAAGGCATGCTCAGATTTCCACAATTCTTTTTAAATATCTCCTATAATATGACTCTATTTCTCTCTTTGGAGATTTATATCATGCCAGAAACCTTCTTGTCTCATTCCAACCCTACCCCCACTATCTATGGCTTTTCTCCAAACCAAATATATCCAGTTCTTTTAACTGACTGTCATACCTGATTCTTTAGTTCTTTCATGCTCCTAACCTCCCTCTTCTGAATTGACTCCAGATTATCTAGACCATCTCTCATCTTCCAATTTATACCTACACTATTCCAATATATTTTTTTCTGTGTCCACTACCAGCTTTGATCCAAAGCAATATGCCCATTGATTTCATAACTTACTGAAATGATATTTTGTAAGATGAGTGATAACATTTCTGGAACAAATCTGATGACTTTGTTCTGCTTTCACTCCCTCCCTCCACCAGCCTTTTGGACCTTTATCTGCTACGACTGACATTGATGACGACCTTTGTCGCTGACATGTTAACTGTTCCTCCCGTGTCTGATTTCTTTTCTTCTCCTTCCTAATTAATTATGAACAACTCTGAAAAATTTCTAACCATCTTTCTCTCACTATACAAGATCCTTTCATGGAAAACATTTGCTTTTATGACAAATGGGAGATAGACTGAATCTAAGATTTCATGGGTATAGAGAACTCCCAAAGTAAGGAAATTCTCTCTGCCAACGCAGGTTGGCACCTTCTCTGCGATTTATAGACTTGGAGAGTTGCCTAGAAGACTGGACCACTTAAATTACTTTCCTAGGGTCACAGAGTTTATACATGCCAGAAGCTGTATTTGAATCCAAACACTTCCTAATTTCTAGGAGAACCCTTTATCTACTATACCCCAACTGCCCCTCTATAGACAAAGCAATCTTTAATAAATGGATCTCATTATACTTGTCTCTAATTAATAGACTATCAGCTCTCTAATGACAGAAATTTCATTTTTGCCTTTGTATCCCTAGGGCCTGTCACAGTACTTGGAACACAGAAGGTGCCAAATGATTGCTGCATCATTGCCTTCTGAAAATATAATGTATACACTATTAGTTTACTTCTTTAGTACTAACAATTTCTACAATTCTTCCATCTCAGCTTTTATTTTCAAAATCCAAAGCTTTTTTTCCCCACATAATGAGATATTTTCCTTGGAATCTTGAATGTTTTACACATTTGTGAAAGAATGATTTTGGCATTAGAAACTTTTAAACCATGGAAGGGTCTGTCAATTTGTGTAACTATGACTGAACGTCCCTTTAACAGTGGACAGCTACACTCCAGTGCTTTACTTTCATCTATAGCAGAACATGTCAGTATCAAGGGTTTATTTTTTTAAATCCCCATTATGATTGCTAAAATATTATCTGCCTAATCACCTTAAGTTCGTACTCCTGGTGTCATTTATTTTTTTTCTCTGTATTATATACTTTTAATCCTATCACCAAATTTTCCACAAAGTAGGCAATTGTTTGAAATCAGATTGTTGAATGAATTAGGTTTTCACCACTCCTTCCCAGCAAGCTTTACTATCTTCAAAATTCTGCTGCAGAATCACTTAATCTATAAAGTCTAAATAACTCTAGGAGGTAGTAAATGCCCAGCACTGTGTAGTAGACTAGACCAGGACTCAAGAAGAGCTGGGCTGAAATTTGATCTCAACATCTTGTATGAGTGAGCAAGTTACTTGATACTTCTGAGTTCTCAGCTTCTTTATATGGAAAAGGGAGATACCTAAATCATAGAATTTCAATGAGGCTAAACTGAAATAATAAATGTAAAGCAAATAAATGACTATATGTCACTGTATTTGTATATTGTATTTATGTTTATCTCATCTGACAATATTTGAGAGTAAGCCTTTGGAAAGAAGGCTCTTTTTTTTTCCCACTGTCCATACTATTTAACATAATGTTCTTCACACATTAGACAATAAAAGTTTACTGATCAGCATCATGGATGGAAAAGAAGTGGGCTATTTCCTGAGGTAATATGGAGGTACTCAGGAAGAGGTTTGACCATTATTTATCAGAGATGTTCTGGCAAGAATTCATACATTAGGTAAAGGTTGCATTAGATGACCTCTAAAGTCCTTTCCAACTAGATGATTCTATATTTAATTATCTAAGAAAATGTTGACCTATCTTAACTTCACAAAAGCTATTTGCTTAGGTATCTTTCCCCTCACCATGAGAGCAGGTTGCTATCATCACTAGTAGCAATGTTATCAGATTTTAAGTGTCTCATTTGCATTTCTAAGATTAGACCAGTTTAGTAATTCAGTTTTATGTCCTGATTTGTCTTTGCAAATTCCTGAAAATATTTTTTAAAAAATTTTCCTATAGAACTGAAATAATTTTCAACACAGGGTATCTCAAAAGCCTTACTGTAGTTTTAAACTTTAATAGCTTAAAACTATTTAGTAACCTATTACAGCTTAAACGGGGCTCTAAGACTTTGGGGATACACTGTTTTCTAACAGATGCTAATAAGGATGATGAGTTGCTATTCAGTTAAGGGTACACATCAGAATAAAAACTCTGTTGTTACCTTCTGAAAATATAATTACAATATTTTTACTTCCTTAGTAAGAAATTTTTCTAGCAGCCTTTTATTTTCAAAATCCAAAGTTTATTTTTCCAATAATGGAATATTTCCCCATGGAATCTCAAATGTTTGTGAAAGAATAACTCTGGCATCATAAATTTACTTTAAAACCTTAAAAGTATCTGTCAATTTACATAACGATGACTGAGAGTCTCTCTAACAAGCTTTCAAAATGTCTTGTCTTTATTTTTTGAAAGAAAAAAATTACCTTATTTCATAAAAGCTTGAGGTTACATTGGGAATCAGCATTTTTTTTTATTTCTCTAAGACTATATTTTGGTTTAGCTAAGACATAATATGTAGTGACATACAAAAAAAAAATCAATGAAAAATTCCTTTGGAACCATAGAGACAACAATGGTATCTGACCTGGTTAGCTCAGTTAGATGAGTATGGTGCTAATGAGACTAAGGTCATGGGTTCAATCCCTACATGGATCAGTTAGCTTTACATAGAAAACTAGGCAAAATCTCAGCTCCACAGAGAGCCCAGACTTTTAAACCCAATCAGTTATCATGCAAAGCCAATTGTATGGTACCACTCACAATAACGAAAGGGTAAGAGAGAATGTAGTCCAAGGCAGTATCAATTTATCCATACTCCTGGAAGGGTGTAACATTGACATTTTAGGTCTAGTTCTATAGAGACAGATATAGCTATATAAATTTAAATACAGATAGATACAAATATTGACATAGATACATCAGCACATTTCACTTCTTGGTAACATTAGTGGTAGTAAAATCTGCAAGCCATAAAAGCATAGAAAGGGGACTGAACAACCCACTTTTTAGCTGTACTTCCATGAGAAGTAGTGCTTATATACAAACAGAGTGTCTCTCTGTCTGTGCATGTATCTACATACTATATTTTAATGTGAATTATTCTTTTAAAGAGTTCTTTTGTTTTTAAAATGTGCTAACTCTTTAGTTTTACACAAAGGCTAAACAAAACAAAGCATACAGCTACTAAGGATAAATGGAGAAGAGAAGAAAGGTTAGTACTGAACTCAGTAGCTTGAACTGTCATGAAATAGGAAGGATTCTGGGAAGCCTGTTCATAATGTCTTTAAAATAACTCCAATTATGTTTATATGAAGACTGCTATTATGCCATATATCATGTGATCATTCTACAAGTAAAAAAATGAAGCTTTAGAATGAATTTAGCCTGAAAATATATTCAGTTTATTTGCTGAAGTCTCATTCTAATGTTTTCCTTGGAGGCTGTATTGTTAATGAAATGGGAAGATCTTTCTCATCCATTAATAGGCCTATGTGAGCTGCTTATGTCACATGAGTCTAAATCACATGAAGCAGGAAGGGTGGATCAGAGCTGAGAAGTGAGACAGGGCAGGCAGAGCTAGGAAAGAGAGAGGAAGCAAGCAGGTAGTTGTGACAGAGGGAGTGGCTTTGCTTGAGGGAGTTGATTTGTGGGAGGGCCAGATAATGTGTATAGACTTCTTGGTTACTATGATGGATTTGGTTTTTTCGTGTTTGAATAAATGTCTTGGTTTTGCCTTCTATGGAGAGAGTTTGGTATATCTTACGATTCAAACTTGGAAATACACTGGCATATTCATAGCTGCTGCTTCAGGTATTGCCTGGGCGATACAAAGGCTTACGCTGTGGAGAGCCCTTAATGGAAAAGTCCTATCAGTACTTCAAAAAATTGATTCTTTTGGATATAGCCCAGAAAAAGAGATATACCACATCAAATTTTGCTCAACAGCGAACAACATTATAAAGAGATTGCAAGATTTAATAATTCAATTCAGCAAACAAAAAATTCCTACTGTATGCAAGGCAATCTTACATATTCATGTAATTCTTTGGGGAAATGAATGTTTAACTTTCCACAATGCTATTGCTAGATTTTGTATTAGTATTGTTATACTTAAGTTTATTCTTCCATCCCATTATATTGAAAACTTATTGAAAACTGAATAAGGATGTAGACATGTATTCCCACAGCCTTACATATTGTATGAGTTTAATAGATTTTTGTTGAAATTAAGAACTAAAAGATTTCATAGAATTTAATCTTAAAGTTTCATGTACATGAACATATATATTCACTTGGGAGCATAGATATTAACAGTAAAAGGGAGGCATTCCACAGAATTTAATTTTAAAGGTTCTTGTACATGAACTTACATATATTTATTTGGGAACATAGATAGTAATGAAAGGCAAAAGAATCAGTTTAGCCGAATATGGCAGAGTAGAAAGACATCCATACTCTAGTTTTTCCCCCACAGCCCATAAAATACCTATAAAAAATGACTCTCAACAAATTCTAGAGTAGTAGAAGCCACAGAATGACAGAGTGAAAGATATTTCCAGTCAAGGTAACCTGGAAGGCCCACAGGAAAGGTCTATCCCACAGGATGATGAGCCAAGTGGAGCCCAGCCCTGGCTGCCGTGGCACTGGGAGGAACAGGACCAGAACAGGCTTCTGGGGTAGAATCCCCAGCAGGGAGGGTCTCAAGATCCTTCAACACACAAGTGCCAAAGAAAGCTTCAAAGCTCAGTGAGAGGGCTTTCCCAGCTGGGCGAGAGGGGAGCAGGGTCCCCCCCAGCATGGGCTCCAGGCAGCAATGGAGCACTCCTCCTAAAGCCCCTGGGGGAATTGAGCAGCTGATCTGAATCTCAGCCCTTAGCGTGGTCCTGAGTGAGAAGGAGCACTGGGACCCCTCTCTTGACAAAGGCTTCAGAAGTCAAGTAACTAGCTGGGAAAATGCCCAAAAAAGGAGGAAAAAAGTAAGACCATAGAAGGTTAATTTCTTGGTGAACAGGTATTTTCTTCCATCCTTTTGTGTGAGGAAGAACAATGTATACTGTCAGAGGAAGTCAAGGCTTCTGCATCCAGTACCTCCAAAATGAATATACAATGGACTCAGGTCATGGAAGAGCTTGAAAAGTGAGTCAACAGCTTACTAAAGGAGACCCAAGAAAATGCTGAAGTTAAATAACACCTTTAAAAATGGGCTGACTCAACTGGTAAAAAGAGGTTCAAAGAGCCAATGAGGAGAAGAATGCTTTCAAAAGCAGAATTAGCCAAATGGAAAAGGAGGTTCAAAAGCTCACTGAAGAATATAGTTCTCTCAAAATTAGAATGGAACAGAAGGAGGCTAATGATTTTCTGAGAAACCAAGAAATCACAAAACAAAACCAAAAGAATGAAAAAATGGAAGATAACGTGAAATAGTTCATTGGAAAAACAACTGACCTGGAAAATAGATCCAGGAGAGAAAATTTAAAAATTATGGGACTACCTGAAAGCCATGATCAAAAAAAAGAACCTAGACACTATCTTTCATGAAATTATCAAGGAAAGTTCTTCCCTCTTCCAGTGACGGACCTGACAGAAATTAAAAATGGTTTAGTGTCTGACTTATTGCCATAGGTTGTCCTACAATACAGCATCCAACAAAACTTGGCTGTCGCAAACCTCAGGTAACAGAATTGTTTACCTTAACGCCAAGGAAGTTGGAAAAGCACCAAAATCAGCCTGTAGTGTGTGCCCAGGAAGACTTCGAGGTGTTCGTGCAGTGAGACCTAAAGTTCTTATGAAGCTATCAAAGACAAGAAAATTGTTGTGAAGGTGTTGAAGGCACAAGCACAGAGTCAAAAAAGGACATAAAAAGGATGTTTTTTAATAAAGAAAATTAAAATGATAAAAAAAAGAAATTATCAGAGAAAACTGCCCTGATATTCTAGAACTAGAGGGCAAAATAAATATTGAAAGAATCCACCAATCACCTCCTGAAAGAGACCAAAAAGAGAAACTCCTAGGAATACTGTGGTCAAATTTCAGAGTTCCCAGGTCAAAGAGAAAATATTGTAAGCAGCTAGAATAAAACAATTCAAGTATTTATGGAAATACAATCAGGATAACACAGGATCTGGCAGCTTCTACATTAAGGGATCAAAGGGCTTGGAATAGGATATTCTAGAAGTCAAAGGAACTGGGATTAAAACCAAGAATCACCTACTCAGAAAAACTGAGTATAATACTTCAAAGGGCAAAATGGTCATTCAATGATATAGAGGACTTCCAAGCATTCTTGAAAAGACCATAGCTGAATAGAAATTTTGACTTTCAAACACAAGAATCAAGAGAAGCATGAAAAGGTAAACAGGAAAGAGAAATCATAAAGGACTTTCTAAAGCTGAACTGTTTACATTCCTACATGGAAAGATAATATTTGTAACTCTTGAGACTTTTCTCAGTATTTGGGTAGGTGGAGGGATTATACACACACACACACACACACATAGAGACAGAGAGTACAGGTTGAGTTGAATCAGAAGGGTTGATATCTATAAAAAATAAAATTAAGGGATGAGAGAGGAATATATTGGGAGGAGAAAGGGAGAAATGGAATGGGGCAAATTATCACTCATAAAAGAGATAAGAAAAATCATTTTCAATGGAGGAGAAAAGGGAGGAAGTCAGAGGGCAAAACTGAAGCTTACTCTCTTCACATATGGCTTAGGGAAGGAATAACATGCTCATTAAATTTGGTATGAAAATCTATCTTACACTACAGGAAAGTAGGGGAGAAGGGGACAAGTGGGGTGAGGGTTATGATAGAAGGCAGGGCAAATGGGAGAAGGGAGTAACTAGAGGTAAACACTTTCGGGAAGGGACAAGGTCAAATGAGAGAATAGAATAAAGGGGGGACAGGGTAGGATGGAGGGAAATATAGTTAGTCTTACACAATGTGACTATTATGGAAGCCTTTTGCAAAACGACACATATATAGCCTGTATTGAATTGCTTG
>JAQQSK010016288.1:0-10490 GCA_028658325.1 Potorous gilbertii | reverse complement strand
TTGGAAAAATTATTTCCCAGTTTTCTGCTTCCCTACTAATCATGGTTGCATTGGGGTTGTTTATGGAAAAACTTTTTAATTTAAAGTAATCAAAATTATCCATTTTGCATTTTCTGTTTTCTATTTCATGTTTAGTAATAAAGAAAATTCCTTTTCCATAAATCTGATAAAAATACTGTTCCTTGCTCCACCAATTTGTTTATAGTGTCAGTCCTTATACCTAAATCATGCATCCATTTGGACTTTATTCTTGTGTACAGTGTCAGGTATGGGTCTATGCTTAGTTTCCACCACACTGTTATCAAGCTTTACCAGTAATTTTTATCGAACAGTGAGTACATATTCAAGAAACTGGAGTTCTTGGATTTATCAACAGTAGATTGCTATATTCGCTGAGTACTCTGTCGTGAATATTTAACATATTCCATTGGTCTACTCTTCTGTTTCTTAGTCAGTACTAAGTGGTTTTGATAATTATTGTTTTATAATACAATTTGAGATCTGGTGGAACTAGGTCACCTTCTCTAGCATTTCTTTTCCTTCACATTCAAGGAAAGTTTCCTTGACATTCTGGACGTTTTGTTCTTCCAGATGTATTTGGATATTATTTTTTCTAGTTCTACGAAATAATTGTCTGATTTTTTATTGGTATGGCACTGAATAAGTAAATTAATTTTGGTGGAATTGTCATTTTTATTAAATTGGCTAAGCCTACTCACGAGCAACTGGTGTTTCTGCACTTACTTAGATCCAACTTTATTTGTGTGAAAAGAGTTTTGTAATTGTGTTCATATAGTACCTGGCTTTGTTTTGGCAGGTAGACTCCCAAATATTTTACAGTTTCTACCCTAGCTTAAATAGGATTTCCCTTTCTATCTCTTGCTGCTGGGCTTTATTAATAATATAGAGAAATGCAGAAGATTTTTGAGAGTTTATTTTGTAACTTGCAACTTTACCAAAGTTGTTTATTATTTCAAGTATTTTTTTTTGCTTGATTCTCTGGGATTCTTTAAGTGTATCATCATATCACCTGTAAAGAGTGATAATTAAGTTTATTCTTTGCCTTTTCTAATTCCTTCAATACACTATTCTTTCCTTATTGCTACAGTTAACATTTCTAGTACCATATTGAATAATAGTGATGATAATGGACACTCGTGTTTCACCCCTGATCTCACTGGAAATGCATCTTGCTTATCCCCATTGTTAGTAATGCTTGCTGAAGGTTTTAGGTAGATACTGCTTATTATTTTATGGAGTTCCATTTATTCCTATGTTATCCAGTGTTTTCAATAGGAATGAGTGTTGTATTTTGTCAAAAGTTTTTCTCTATTGAGAGAAAGATGTGGTTTCTGTTAATTTTGGAGATGATATGAATAATAATTCTAGTGGTTTTCCTAATATGAACACAACTGTGCATTCTTGCTATAAATCTTATCTGAACAAATGAGTTACTGTATTTTTTTTCTAAAAAATTATTTTAAATGCTTGCATCTATATTCATTAGAGAAATTGCTCTATAATTGTCTTTCTCTGATTTAGGTCTTCCTGGTTTCAGTGGTAAAACCCTACTTGTATCATAAAAGAAATTTTGGAGGACCCTTTCTAAACCAATTTTCCCAGATAGTCCATATAGTTTTGAAATGAACGGTTCTTGAAATGTTTGATAGAATTCCCTTGTACATTCATCCAGCCCTGGAAAATTTTTTCCTAAGGAGTTCATTGATGGTTTGTTCAATTCCTTTTTCTGAAATGGGATTATTTAAGTATTCAACTTCCTATTATGTTAATCAGGGCAATTTATATTCTTTTGAAATAATCCTCCATTGCATTTAGATTGTAGAATTTATGGGGATATAGTTGGGCAAAGTAATTTCTAATTTATTTTAAGTTTCTTCTCATTGGAGGTGAGTTCACCCTTTACATTTTTGATATTGGTAATATTGTTTTATTCTTTCTTTTACATCATTTTGACCAAAAGTTTATGTATTTTATTGTTTTTTTCATAAAACTAACTCTTAGTTTTATTTATTAGTTCAATATTTTTCTTAATTTCAATTTTATTATCTCTCATTTGGTTTTCAGTATTTCTAATTTGGTATTTACTTGGGGATTTTCAATTTGTTCTTTTTCAATCCTTATCAGTAGTATACCCAATTCATTTATCTCCTCTTTCTCTATTTGATTCATGTAGGCATTCAAAGATATGAAACTTGCCCTAAAAACTCCCTTCATAGGATCCCATAAGATTTGGTACTTTGTCTCATTATTGTCATTCTCTTGAATGAAATTGTTGATTGTTTCTATGATTTGTTGTTTATCCCACTCATTTTTTAGGATGAGATTATTTAATTTCCAATTAATTTTTGTTCTATCTTTCCATGACCTTTTATTACATAGCATTTTTATTGTATTGTGATCTGATAAGAAAGAATTCACTATCTCTGCCTTTCTGCACTGGATTGTAAGGATTATATGCCTGGTCTATGGTCAATTTTTTTTTGTATATATGCCATAAGCCACTGAGAACAAGATATATTCTTTCCTATCCCCATTCAATTTTCTCCAGAGATCTATCATATCTACCTTATCCAGAGATTTATTCACCTCCTTAACTTCTTTCCTGTCTATTTTGAGGTTAGATTTATCACATTCAGTGAGGGGGAGGTTGAGGTCCCCCACTAGTATAGTTTTGCTGTCTATTTCTTCCTGTCACTGCCTTAAATTCTCTAAGAATTTGGATGTTATACCTCTTGGAGCATATATATTTAGTAATGATATTGCTTCATTGTCTATTGTGCCTTTTAGCTGGATGCAGTTTCATTCCTTATCTATTTTGATTAGATCTATTTCTCCTTTTACTTTGTCTGAGATTAGGACTGCTACCCCTGCTCTTTATGCATCATATGAAGGACAAAATATCCTTCTCCACAGTTTTACCTTTACCCTGTATGTATACCCCGTTTCAAATATATTTCCTGTAAACCACATATTTCTTGATTATAGTTTTTAATCCATTCTACTCTCCATCTCTATTTCATGGGAGAGTTCATCCCCATTCACATTCCCAGTTATTATTAATATATTTGTCTTTCCCTCCTTCCTCTTTCCCCTGACTTGTGCTTTTAGTTCTCCCTTCTCCCTTTCCCTCCACAATGGAGTTTTAATTTTTGACCACCACCTCCTGCAGTATTCCCTTCCTTCTATCAGACTCCCTCCATTTTACTCCCCTTTAGCCTTACTACTTCTTTCTTCTGTTTTAGCCTCTCCTCCCTTTTCTGTGACCCTTTGCCTCCTACTGCTTATAGAGACAGTTAGATTTATACACTTAATTAAGTTTGTTGCTCCCTCCTTGAACCAAATTCGATGAGTGTAACTCCCAAACAATGCTCGTCTCTCTCTCCCCTCTTTTCCTCTACTGTATTATATTTTTGTGCCTATTCGTGTGATGTAATTTAACATGTTCTGTCTCCTTCTCACATGTCGCATTTCAATCATTTCGCACCTTTAAATAACATTTTGATCATCACATAATTTACTTTATGCCTGCTCCCTCTATCTATGTATATCCCTTTAATGTTTCAAAATAAATATACATTTCTCAAGTTTAACAAGCATAATCTTCCTTTCATGGATGTAAACATTTTGCCCATATTGAGTAACAAGTGATTTTTCCCCCCTATTTACGTTTTTATGCCTCTCTTGGGACCTGTATTTGAAGACTGAATTTTCTATTGAGTTCTGGCCTTTTCATCAGGAAAATCTGAAAATTCTTTATATCACTGAATTTCTATCTCCTTGCCTGAAGTATTATGCTTAAATATGCTGGGTAATTAATCCTTGGTTGTAGTTCCAACTCCTTTGCCTTTTGGGATATCATATTTCAATTCCTACCATCTTCTAATGTGTGGTTTTAACTGTAGCTCCTTCATATTTGAATGGTTTCTTTCTGACTGACTATAGCATTTTCTCCTCCATTTGTTAGTTGTAGAATTTGGCAATGGGTATCCCTTGGTTTTTGTACATTTGGGATCCCTTTCTGGAGGTGAATAATGGATTCTTTTGATGACTATTGTGCCCTCCAGATCTAAGACTTCTGGGCAGTTTACCTTGATGATTTCTTGGAAGATATTGTCCAGGTTCATCATTTCATTATGTCTTCCTGGTAGGCCAATAATTCTTAAATTTTCTCTCCTGGACCTATTTTCTAGGTCAGTTGTTTTTCCAACTGGATATTTTACATTTTCTTCTGTCTTTTCATTTTTTAGATTTTGTTTGACTGATTCTTAATGTCTCATATAGGCATTAGCTTCTACTTGCCCAATTCTAATTTTTATCAAATTGTTTTCTTTAATTAATTTTTCTATCTCCTTTTCCATCTCTCCTTTTATTCCATTTGAGGAGTTATTTTTTTCCAGTCAGTGTGTGTACTTATTTTTCCATTTGACCAATTTTCCTTTTTAAGGAGCTTCAGTGAATTCTTTTTTCACACTTTTAAAATCAATGGTCAGTTTTTCTTCCATTCCCCTAATTTGACTTTTCAAATCCTTCATGAACTCTTCCAAGAGTGCTCTTTGTTCTTTGGACCAGTTCATAGTCCCCTTTGAAATTTCATATGGGAGTAAAGTCTCAATTCTGATGCCTTTGTTATTCATATTTTAGTCCTTGATCACATAGAAAGATTCTATGGTCTTTTCTTTCCTGCTTTGCTTCTTATTCATGATGATGATAATCACCCTTTTAAAGCAGATAGCTGCTTCTAGGGCACTAGAGGCTCTGTATCCTCTGTCCCACAATTCTTGTGCCTTGAATTTTTTAAAAATTTACTTATTTATTTTAAGATTTCAACAATCATTTCCACAAAATTTTGAGTTCCAAATTTTCCCCCCATCCCAAAATGCTGAGCATTCTAATTATCCCTACCATCAATCTGCCCTCCCTTCTAATATTTCTCCCTTCCCTTATCCCTATCTTCTCTTTTGTCCTGTAGGGCAAGATAGAATAATAGCCTTTGATAATCCAGCATTACCTCCAGGACATAATTAGGTATCTTAGAGGTTGCATCAAAAAGAGCATCAGCTTATGTTAATGTAATGAAATCAAACATTTTAAATTTGGCAAGGAGAGTTTCACTTGTACATTAAGCCACACTGACTTTCTTCAAGAATAGTGAAGAACACCATGATTTCTTTGGAAAATATTTGTTTCTCCCCTATGGTATTATCTCCTTCAGGGAGCAAAGACACAAAACTGGTGGAAGAGAATGGAGGCTAAGTGAGTGGGCAAAATGTAACAAACTCTATCTTCTGGTATGATACTAGAGTCCTTTGGAGTATCACACATACTGGTAAATTACTCAGGCTTTCATTTCAAGGTAAGGACAGGAAAGAACAGGAGTGAAATGAGAATCTGCCTCTATCTATTTCTGAATGGGTAAGTCCTTGTCATAATATGTACCAATAGACCAGGACATATTTCTTTAGGGCACAAAATAGTATGGAATGCTGACCAATCAAGGCTATAATCCAAAAAGAACTAAAAATCTTTAAAGTGGATCATACAGATTGTTGAATGATCACACATTTTTAATGAAATGCATCTAAAAAGGAATTCAGTAGACATTCTTTGAAAATATTGTTTCTTTTTATTTTACTAGGGAGGGAAGTGAAGCATATCTTCTTCAGTTGAAAAAACAGGAAAAATTAATGTAAGCAAAATAGAATTACCCACCTTGGAACATGACCAGGGCACTAGAGGTAACCAAGTTAATAAAAATTGGAATGTTATGATGCTTTTTTCTTGCTTTTTAATGTTTTATATTTCAACTCCTCAATATTCCACCAAAGGTGAAATAATAGTTCTAGAAATTTGACCTTTTAGATACATTTCATCATAGGTTCATAGGTTTTCAGAATTGAATAGTCATCAGCAAAAATTAATCCGGTTGCTATCCAAATTCACAATATGACACTCACAAGAAATTGTCTTTAATGAAGACCTCAATTCAGAGGGGAAATATTACCTACTGAGGCAACCAGTTCTATTTTTGAATAGCTCCAAATCATGAGGACACTTTTTTGGCTATGTATTTTCATAAACCAGAATTCATGCTTAAATGTGCTTCGTTATTGTTTTGACTCACTACTGATGGTACTTCCCTCTGAGACTAAGTAGAAAATAAAATCTGAAACCTCATTGACATAACAGCATAATTAGTACATAAGATCACACACTCATAATTAAGAAGAGGAAGATATGTTCAGAGTCACTGAGTCCAATCTTTTCATTCTGCAAGGGAGGCTACTGAGGCTAAGAAAGATTAAATGAATAAATAACTTCCCAAGATCAGAGGAAAAATAAGTAACAATGCCAGATTTTAATTGTAGGTCCTTCAATTTTAAATCATGCAGGTGTGTGTGTGTGTGTGTGTGTGTGTATGTGTGTGTGTGTGTGTGTGTGCTCAGATTCGTTACTTGAGGCTATCATGGCCTCAACAAGTTTTGTTTCCTACACTATAAGTAACCCAACTTTCTTTCACATGACTCTCTTCTGGGAATAATTAATTGGTTTTCCTCATTCTTGTAACATTCCTTTAGAAATTCTCAAAACTTATTAATGTATTTTGATATTATGTAACACATACTCATAAATTTTGCAGAGAAATCCCTTATTTCTGAAAGGCAAAAATCACAGTTAGAGAGATATCCTTTCTATATCTCAATTTTACACTAAGAAAGTAAAGACAGGTTCATTTTCTTATGGACATTGTCCAAAATCTTTGTCCTAAGAGGTGTAATATTATTATGATTATTTGATAATTATATTAGTTGACATGGGAAAGGAAACTAAAATTCCTAAGAAATTTCATAAAATTGATTTTTCTAATTTTCTTCGGAAAATCAACATCTACATTCATTTAAGACTAGGGCCTAAAATAGCACTTGATACTAAGACCAATGTATTCAATATACTGTTGCAAATATGGCACTGATGGTTATAAACTACTTTCCATTCAGATTTTTAATCATGTCTAAAGGAAAGATGGTGGATTAGTTTCAGTGAAAAATCATTTTTATTTCCACATATTAAACTAAATTAATATTTTAAACTATATAATGTTTTTGTCGTTGATGCTTTCCAGACTTGAAACAGTTAAATTTCAAATCAAACTCTTTGCTTCTTTCTTTTCTTGGAATCATATCCATCATAAATGCCTGAGTTCAATCAAACTGCCAGATTTTTCCTGTAGGTTTCTTGACCACAAGATTATGCATCATGCTTTCCGTGGTGCAAGAAAATTGCAAAGCCTGCTTTTTCCATTACTGAATTGACACAGTGATAGATATCTCTGAATTCATCATAGAATGTAAAGAACTGAGTCTTCATGGGCCTTTATCAGTAAGTACCCCAACATACAAGGGGGGTGGTACTGCTACCCCATGGTCTAAGACATGTGTTCATAAAAGGAAAGGCAACTTTTGAGGGATTAACAATCATTTTAATCAAGTACATGTGTAGTATTCCTTTAACAAAGCACATACATCATTAACCTGGTTCAGGGGAGTCAGCATCCTGAATTTCAAGAAAAAGACAGAGAAATCAATGATCAACAGATTTGGCTTCCTCTGCCTGACCATCAGCAGACAGGTCAAACTGTCTGATGCTAGTTACCAGAGACTGAAGCACTGACATCCGGGTTTTCAAAGTGGAGGATTCCTTATAGTGGCTTCTCAGAGTTCTCATACAGCCAAATAGACACTCTTTGTCAGTAAGTCCCAAAGTAAAACCTCAACTCAGAGTATTTGTAACTATTTTAGAACCAGAGGGCATCATAACCCTTGAGAACAAGTACGTCATTAACAAAATGCTTGGACCTTCCCACAAATCCTGACTAATCAAACTCTCTTTAATGGGCAGACCCATTAATGGGTGGGAAAGATCCTCCTTAATCACATTATTCAAGGACAGGTACTTTTATTTTATTTTATTATTTTAAAACCAAAGGAAAACAAAGTCTATTAAAAATTCATCATATTTAGGCAAACCCCTTTTTTTTTGGAACTTTAATTTATTTATTTTTAACTTTAAACATTCATTTCCACAAGATGTTGAGTTCCAAATTTTCTTCCCAACTCTCACCTCCCAAACCCCAAGACATCATGCATTCTTTCCCCAATCTTCTCCCCCTTCTATCATACCCCTCCCTTCTCTTATTCCCATTTTCTTTCTTTTTTTCTAGGGCAAGATACATTTCTATACCCCATTATCTGTATTTCTTATTTCCCAAATGCATGCAAAAACAATTCTCAACATTCCTTCATAAAACTTTGAGACCCAACTTCACTCTCTCCCTCTTAGTCCCACTGAGAAGGCAAGCAATTCAGCAAAGACCATACATGTGGAGTGATGCAAAATACTTCAATAACAGTCGTATTGTTAAAGACTTACTATTTCCCTCCATCTTATTCTGCTCCCCTTTTTATTCTATTCTTTCTTGATATTGTCTTTTCTCAAAAGTTTTTACTTCCAATTAGCAACTCCTTGCATTTGCCCTCCCTTCTATCATCCCCCTTCACCTCACTTATCCCATTCTCCTCTAATTTTCTTTAGTGTAAGATAGATTTTCATGGCAAATTGAGTGTGCATGTTATTCCATCCTTAAGTCAAATGTGATGAGAGTTTCACTTTTTGCTCTCATTTCTCTTTCCAATTTTTCCTCTACCTCTCTGATTTGATTTTCAAAATTCTTTTCAAGCTCTTCCATTACCTGATACCACAGCATATTTATTTTGGTGGTTTTAGATGCAGAAGCCTTGACTTTATGTCTTCCTCTGATGGTCTGTATTGTTCTTCCTCATCCAATAAGATGAAAAAAATACCTTTTCACCAAGAAGGTAACCTTCTCTAGTCTTATTTTTCCCCCTTTTCAGGCATTTTCCCAGTCAGTTGCTTGACTTTTGAATCCTTTGTTAAGTGGAGGGTATATTCCATGGATGTAGAAGTTCTCAGTTCCTCCAAGGTGGCACAATCAAGGGAGAGAAGTTTATTCTTCTCCTGGTGTGTGCCCTGGCCTGAGAGTAACCACAAGCACATTTCTTTCCAGAATCTGTAAGTAGGATTCCCTGTCCAGAACCTCAACCAGCTCCAATAACTAATTCTCCTCTCTAACCCAGGACCACCACTTAGGGCTGAGGTCCAGATCAGAAGCTCAATTCCCCCAGAGTCTTTAGGCCAAGGGCTCCAAAAATGGATGCTGCAGTTTCCTCGGGCCTGGGCTTGGGCAGTACCCTGCTCCCTTTTCACCCAGGTGAAAGTTTTCTCACTGACCTTTGAAGTTCTCTTTGGTGTTTCTGGGTGGAGAAATCTAGGCACTGCAACTGCTGCCTGTGATTCTGTGCCCTGAAGCCTGTTCTCTTCCTGTCCATGCTGCACCTTGTGGCCAAGGCTATACTGTGCTCCACTCTGAGCCAGATGTGATAACCCTTTCCTGTCTATCTTCCAGACTGCTTATGCTAGACAACTCTTCCACGCTGTAATTTTGTGGCTTCTCCTGCCCTAGAATATGCTTAGTCATTTTTTACAGGTATTTTATGGTTTATAGGAGGAGAGCTGCAGCAGGTCTTTCTACCCAGTCATCCTGGCTCCGCCCCTGTGTTGACTCTTAAGGAACACTTGTAAAGCTTGTATTAACAAGTGGGTCAGCTAGCATCTCAACTAGACAGTCTGAACTGGATTGAATATCCAGAGGTACTTTTAGTAAAACTAAAACAGCAGCAGATCTGTTCTTCATTTCCATCACAGGGCCATCAGTTTCATCCACATAAAATACTAAAAAAGGATAGAAATTAAATGATTCAGGTGCTAAGAAAAGTATGTGACTAATGAAATTATACATTAGAAAAATATTTAAATAAAAAAAGAACACAGAATGAAAAGTTGCTTTAGTTACCTTTAGCAAGGGAAATCATCTTTAGAGTAAGAAAGAGGGAATGAACATTGTTAAGAAGAAATGGAGGTCTAAAACTGGTGAATAGTGAGCAAAGTGGTAAGATCACAGATTGATGATTTAAATTACTACATGTCTCATAGGATAAAACATAAACTTTACTACTAAAAACATAAATATGTATCAATCACGTATAATGCTGCATTATAATACATCATGCATTATTTTCTTTTTTTTATTGTTTATTTTTTTATTTTTATTTTTATTTATTTATTTTTTAAATTTTAAATAAATTTATTTAACTTTTTACATTCATTTTCGCAAGATTTGGGGTTCCAAAATTTTCTCCCCATTTGTCCCCTCCCCCCTCCCCAATACACTGGACATTCTAATTACCCATATCACCAATCTGCCCTCTCTTCTATCATCCCTTCCTTCCCTTACCCCATCTTCTCTTTTGTGCTGTAGGGCCAGATAACTTTCTATTCCCCATTACCTGTATTTCTTATTTTCTAGTAGCAAGAACAATACTCAACAGTTGGTC
>JAQQSK010016287.1:0-10490 GCA_028658325.1 Potorous gilbertii | reverse complement strand
ACACATACTATGTGCCACTGTACACATACTATGTGCCACTGTACACATACTATGAGCCACTGTACACATACTATGAGCCACTGTACACATACTATGTGCCACTGTACACATACTATGAGCCACTGTACACATACTATGAGCCACTGTACACATACTATGTGCTACAATTATTATCTCAAAACATCCCTGGGACATAGGTAATATTACCCTCATTTAGAGATGGGGAAACCGAGTTAAAGGTTAAATTACTTGTCCAAGGTGTCACAGCTAGTGTCTGGGCCCAGATTTGAACTCAGGTCTTCCTGACTAAAGGTCCCACACTCTAGCCACTATACCATCTGGGTATCTCAGAGAAGAGATACAATGAGGTATTAATGTTTTAGAGGTGATTGCATAACAGACAGATGGGAAGTTCATGTATGGTGACAAGAGATCAAAGTGTTGTATGTGATGGACAGCCAAGTACAGGGGAGAGTGATAAAGGAAAACACCAAGCAGAGACCTTACAAAGTGTTATTCCATCCACTTCTCTTCCAGATCCTCTTGCTGGTTCTGCTGGTCAATGATTTCATTTCCTAGGGTCTCCTCAGCAACGGTACTACTCTCACTAGCACTGTTAATGATACTAGCACCTCACCGCTGCTTCTTCATATTGGAGAGGGAGTTGGCTTCTCCAAACTCACTCCTCTTGGTGTTTCTTTCTCATGTAGGTGTGTGTACCTTGTGAGCCCAAGACATGGGATGGGGTGGGGATAGAGAGCTGAAAAAGAGATGGAGAGGGAGGGGGACTGGGATCCAAACAGTTACTCATATAGAGGTTCTCCATCGTGGCATCTCCCTCCTGGGTGCCAGTACCAGCTCAGGACTATTGGGTCCATATGCCACTATCTAGCTTGCTAACATCATGAGGGGGTAAGTACAGTATTTAAAATGGGGCAGCTAAGTGGCACAGAGATAAAGTACAGGCCCTGAAGTCAGGAAGAATGGAGTTCAAATCTGGCCTCAGACACTGATTGGCTGTGTGACCCAGGCAAGTCATTTAACCCTGTTTGCCTCAGTTTCCTTAGTGATAAAAGGAGCTATAGAAGGAAGTGGCAAACCACTTCATCATCTTTGCCAAGAAAACTCCAAATGAGGTCACAAAGAGTTGGACACAACTAATTGACTAAAAAGCAACAATTATCTTAAAAGCTAATTTCCTAACCTTTAAACAACTGAAATAACAGTAACGGTCACAGATTTTAAAATTTCAAAAAATTAAATTGATATTTAACTATTAATTTTTTTATTGCCTCTGTAGCAGGGATTATGCCTGATGGAACATACTTGGACATGGGCTTATAGGGGTCATCTCAAGAAGTGTGTGTTAGAGCAAGCCTAGAAACTTCATGGAGGGACAGAAACAGGTATGAAAAGACCTGTGACTTTGAGATGACAAAACAATTCCCTTATTGATTGTGAATAGAAAGACCTACTGACTCAGTGGCCCTTTAAAAAAGAATTCTCTATTTTCTGTCTCCACCCCTGTTTCACTGTCTCTGTATCCCTTTCTTCCTTCAACTGTCCAGGTGGCATCAGGTAACCATTTCCCATAGTAGGGCAGGGTGGGGAGAGGGAAGGAAGAAAAAATGTTCTTCTCCACGAAGTAGCAGGCAGCTCCTCCAATAAAAAATCTACAACTTTTGCAGAAAGCTTACAAATTCAACAATTCCAAAAAAAAAAAAAGAAATGATCTGCATTCATGAATGGAGTAGTAGCCCAGATGGGTGGCAAAGGTAGTTTCTGCAATGAAGAACACGCTGAAAGTGAAAGAGTTCAAACTCTGGTCTGACATGGACTTGGAGGGAATTATTTGGACAGTGCTGATCAAAATGAGATGTAAAAATGCCTATTCAATGTCAAAACATAACATGAACTCATGCAGGTTTTTAAGCAGAAACAGAAAAACAATGACTACCACAATGAAAATGAAATCAACAACTGCAAAATAACTGAAACAGAATGTTGTAATTACAAGAAGCAAGCCTGGCTTCAAAGAGGAGATGTGAGGAGACATGCCCACATATATCTTTGCAGTGGTGAATATTCTACAAATGTGGAAAATTGCATATACTGTCAGATTTTTTTTTGATGGATTGAATATTCTGGCTGACAGCATACCCACCCCCCCTCAAAAAATTTTATTTTAAGGAGCAGCTTTCTGGGAAAGTACAGAGAGAGAATTAGGGGGAGGAGGAGGAGGACTCTGGGAAATGTGAAAAAATATCAATATAGTATCTTTTCATAATGTGTGTCCTGCAATATGCTTTCTGTTTTGATGGTTTTAATTTTCAATCTCCCAGGAGAGTATGTAGGTACTTATAAATTACTGAATCCTATTTTAAGTCTGTCATTGCATACTGACAAGTCTTTCATGTTCAGCATTTCTTTTATGTTGAGGAAATAAATAGATATCCCACATTTGAATCAAATTGTACATTGTAGATTATTCTATTCCCCAAATTAGGGCAGAGTATTGAGTAAATAGATTGTACTTTCCTCCACCCCCTGTACACTTTCGACAGCTAAGTGGTACAGTAGATAGAGTGTTGAACGTGGCCTTAAGGAAAATACAAACTTTTTGCCTCATATTTCCTGATTGTTTGCCCCTGGGTAAGTCATTTAATCTCTCTCAGTCTCAGGTTCCTTATCTATAAAATAAGGCTAATGATGGTGCCTATTCCACAGGGTTGTACAGAGCAAATGAGGTTACATATGTAAAGTGCTTTACAAACAAAGTCCTATTATTAGGAGAGGTTTGTTACTTGCTATTGCCAAACCTCTCCCTCATGATAAACCTTCCAAGCTAGGCTATTCTGATAGACATATAGTTCATTGTTGGGCCTACACCTGAAATCTTTTCATTTTGAGAGAATTTACTACTTATAGAATATAGAACCCAGGACCAGGACAGGTAGAAAGAGGTAATGACAGAGAAGATGACAGAATAGTAGGAAAAGCATTGAAAACTTCCTCCCTCACCCTCATGCCCCTCAAAAAACAAAATTCTTCTGAACATACCACATCTTAAATGAGAAACCCAAGAAAATATCAGTCATATTTTTCCAAACCAGAACAGTATAGGGAGACAGAGAGGTCTGTGAAAACGGGGTCCAGGGCTGGTTAAGAGTACACTAGGAGCAATATTCCAGCCTGGGGAAAGTCTATATACCTGGCCAAGAAGGGTCCCTAGATCTAGGAAACAGGGGCCTAAACCAGTGTAGGGTAGAGGAGCAGGTGTCAACTGGCAAATCTGTTATTAATTGCCCAGTCTTGAGACCTGTGCCCAGGAGTGACAGTTCAGGGTAAGGAGAAGTTGAGGGCCCTACCTTATGTATCAAGCAAGAACCAAATTCAGAAGCAAGCAGTATCTATGTGACTCAGTTCCCAGGATTGGAGTGAGATCTCAGGTCTAGATTCTAACCCAATCAGAAGTGTTCAAAGGTATAACCAACATAGAAATCCCAGATCAAAGGGAAACCTACAGTTTTGTCTCTCTGAACCACAGAGCTTCCCAGTTGACTAATAGGAACTAAACCCAGGAAAAGTGTAATTTGGTTCAGACTCAAACCCTGGTCAGGCACTTGCAGAGTTCATACCAGGGCAGCACTGATGAAACTTTGTCCTGGAACAGATCACTTTGAGAGCATCAAAAACTTTCCAGTGCCCAGCCTGAACTGTCTCAGAGCCTGAAATTATTCAACACCCAATATTCCAGGAAATCAAGAGTAGGCCAAGTCAATACATTCTCTACAGTTATGCAAAGATACTAAATCTAACATAAAGCCTAAAGTTGGAAAGCAGCCTGGAAGAAAGAGTAAACAAATAAACTAAAAAGAATCATACCATAAAAAATTACTATGGTGATGGGGATACTCAAGACACAAACCCAAAAGAAAAAAAGTTACTCAAAAATATTTACACAGCAAACTCTCAAAGAAAAATCCATTTAATGAATAATGTGAACACGTAACTGAAAAGTACATACTATGTGTCAGCTGTGTGGAAATATACTGCAAAATAAATACAAAACCATTGGTATTAAAAAAAAAAGAAAAATACAGCTTGCAAATAAATTCAATTAGAATTCCTGAAAGAGATGGAATAAAAGTTAAAAACTGGTATTATAAATAAAATGAAAAATGCTAGAGGATAATGGCAAAGAAATGAGAGCCATAGATGAAAGAATTGGAAAGAGAATTAACAGCTTGGCATAAAAAGTACAAAACTTTGCCCAAGCAAAAAAAAATTCCTGAAAACTAGAACAAATAGAAGCTAGTGACTCTATGAAAAAAACAAAAAAATACTAAGAAAAATAGAAGAAAATTAAAGAGATTCTCATACCAAGAATAACCTAGAAAACAGATTGAGGAAAGATAACGCAAGAGTAATTATACTACTTTAATGCCATGATCAGGGTAAAAAAAAAGCCTACTAGACATCATATTTCAAGAAATTATAAAACTGTAGCGATCTCTAAGAATCAGAGAGCAAAACAAAAATGGAATCCAGTCACCTCCAAAAAGAAATCCCAAAACAAAAACTTCCAGAAATATTGTAACCAAAATCCAGAGCTTCCAGATAAAAGGGGGGGAAACCCACTTTAAACAATCGAAAAAAAATTAAAGTATTGAAGAGCCACAGTTAGAAACACACATTATTTAGCAGCCATTATTATACAGGAGTATGATATTCCAGAGGGTAAAGGATATAAGCTTACAACCAAAAAATAGCTTATTCAGAAAATCTGAGTATAAGCACATAGGGGAAAAAAATCTGACCTTTAATAAAACAGAGGACCCAATCATTTCTGATGAAAAGACGAAAACTGAATAAAAACTTTGAATAGCAAACATAAGCGTCAAAAGAAACATAAAAATGCGACATAAATAAACTATAAGGGGCCAAACAAAGATAAACTGCTTACTTTCTAATATGAGAAGATGATACGTGTGTCCCCTCTGAACTCGATGTGGGGGGAAATTATAAGAGGATTGTAATTGGACAAAAGGCCTGAGAATGGTTCTGTTAGGTCTTGAAGATCTTAAAAGAAGAAAAAAAAGGGAGGAGAAAAAGGAGTATAAAACTATGGATGTACAAAAATGCTTAGAGGTCATTTTGAGGAGGGAGAGAGGGAAGAAGGGAAGAAATGAGGAAAAGAAAGAGAGAGGGAGGAAAACAAACAAGCACTAATGTGACAGGCACTGTGCTAAGCACTTTACAAATATCTTATTTTTCATCCTTACAACCACCCTGGGATGTAGGTTTTATGGTTATCCCCATTTTAGAGTTGAGAAAATTGAGTTGTCCAGGATCGCACAACCAGTAAAAGTCTGAGGCTGAATTTGAACTCAGGTCTTACCCACTGCTCCAACAGCTGCGGGGGTGTCCATCAACTGGAGAATGGCCAAACAAGTTATAAGTGTGATCTAATACTACTATGATGTAAGAACTGATGAAGGAGATAGTTTCAAAGAAAGCTGAATAGACTTACATAAACTGGTGCATAACAAAGTGAACAGAACCAGGACGACAATTTATACAATGGCAACAGTGCTATCAGGAGAACAACTTTAAATGACTTAGAAGGATCAGTGTAATGACCAAACAGGATTCCAGGGAATGAATAATGAAATAGGATATACACCTCCCAAAAGACAGCTGAAGGACTCAGTGTACAGAATAAGGCATATATCTTGTATCGGACATGGTCAATGTGGAAATTTATTTTTATTTATAATTTATAAATTTATAATTTATTTTAATTTAATTTTATTTATTTTGCTTAACTATACATATTTGAAACAGAAATTTTGTTTTATTTTATTCTCATGGCAAGGGGAAGGAAAAGGGAGGGAAAGAAGGAAGATTTTTGTCTTTTAGTTTATTTTTGCTGATTGGGAAAAAAAAATTTTTAATTTTACAAAAAGAACCCAGTACCAACCCTGCATATCAGAATAAGACTCAAGCAGATGACTGTCACGCTCACATTAAATAAATATATAAAAGATAATGTTAAGTGTCAATCACTCACCAAAAATTTGTTACTTACTATTTGCCAGATAATGAGCTAAGTGCTAGAGATACAAAGCTAAAAGATAGTCCCTGACCTAAAGGAACTCACATTTTAATGAGGAGATAACATCTAGTGATTAGCTGTATGAGACAGATACAGAGTAGATGGAAAACAATCCATGAGGCAAGCATTAGGAAGTGGGAATAGAAGGGGAAGATAGTAAGAAAAGTCTTCTGTTAACAGTGGAATTTGAGCTGAATCTTGAGCTGAGACAAGAGAAACTAAGAAGTCCAGAAGAGGGAGCAGAGCATTCCAGGCATGAGAGATAAATGATGCTAAGCTTTAGAGACAGGAGATGGATTGTCTTGTTCAAGAAACTATAAATAGACTAGAGCTCCTAGATTACAGAGCCTAAGGAGAGGTCTGAAGTATGAGAAGACTGTAAAGGTTGGAAAGGGCCAAGCTATGAAGAGCTTTAATGCCAAAGAGAGGACTTAATATTTGATCTTAGAGGTAAAAAGGAGCCAATGAAGCCCCCTGAGCAGGAGGTTAACATAATCTGATATAACCTTAAATAATACAGATCACAACGTATAGAAATTCAAAAGGAGAAAAATCAATACAATTTGGTGTGGGCTATGAAGGATTCTTGGAAGTGAAGAAATGCTTGAAAAGAAGAGAGTTTAAATCTGGAAAAGGAAGATGGGGGAAGATTGCAGAAGCAAAGGCAAAGAAGCAGCAATCAGTAGAGCAAGTAATGAAAATAAAGAGCACACATGTACAAAAATATTTATAGCAGCTCTTTGTAGTGGCCAAGAACTTAAAATCAAGGGAATGCCCATCAAATGGGGAATGGCTGAACAAGTAATGTAATGGGATACTATTGTGCTAAAAGAAATGACCAACAATGGACTTCAGATAATCCTGGAAAGACTTATATGAACTGATGCTGAGGGAAGCAAGCAGAACCAGGAAAACATAATACACAGTAACAGCCACAGTGTGGGAGGACTGATTTTGATAGACTTAGCTCTTCTCAGCAACACAAGGATCTAAAACATTTCCAAAGGACTCATGATGCAAAATGTCATCTATATCCAGAGAAAGAACTATGGAGTCATGAATGAAACAGACTATTTTCTTTTTTGTTATATTTTGTTTTGATTTTTCTCATAGTTTCTCTCATTTGCTATAATTCTTCTATACAACATGACTAATGTGAAAATGTGTTTAATAGGAATGTATGTGTTGAGCCCATATAAGATTTCATGCCCTCTTGGAAGGGGGAGGAAGGAAGATATTCACTTATGGAAGTGAATATTAAAAACTGAAAACAAATAAATTAATAAATTTGGGGGGAGAATAAAAATCATAAAAAAGAAAGCAAAGTATCATAATCATTAAAATCAATAAAATTTATTGTTAAATAGCTAAAATGAGCTCACATGATTCAGAGTATCATCTTTAAAATGTGACATTATCAGTGAAGGGTTCTTTAAGTAAAGAGGAACTGACCTGTGCTAGGTTAAAGTGAATATTCGTTTTCACTTGCTAAAATTCTTCGGTAAGAGTATTAGTATGGCTTCATTACTTAGATCAAGAAGTAATTTCCTATGGTTTTTAGCAGAATTGCACAAGAGAAAATCATTGCAGTAAGTTTTTAAATAGATAAGGAGTTTCTTGATCATCTTTTAAATATGACCCCCAAACACCATGTTCTTACAAGAAAGGAGCACAAAAGACGTTCACATCTGTATGTCTTGAGGGAAAATGAGGAAGAAGATATTTACTTGATCATCTTCCATTCTCTATAGAATTGTAGAGTGTGCTTGATTTCTACTGAGATACTGGCTGAAGTCTGAAAATCTGATAGCAAGGGATGAGAAAAAGTCCTGGGATTGTTCGCACTGAAGCCTGTAAGGATAATCATCCTTTGGCTCCGGTCATCAACCTCAGCCCTGGGGCCCCTCACTAGGTCTTTACATTCCTCCAGGATCTGATGCAGGTCCCTTGAATCGGGATTTTCTGTGTTCATCCCAGATCTTACATCAGTCTTCCCAACATTTGTTTGGAAACATGGGTGCCTGGATCTTGTTTTCTTCAACTTGTCCTCTAAGAAATCGATGGTAGCATCTGCCCCAGGTTCTTTGTGTTTCAGGACAATTAGTTCATCAATAACAATGCTGGGGATGATCACAACAAAACTGTTATCCATGATAAGCTCTCGGATTACTGGCAAGTAATGGCAGAGGGCTTGGGTGTCAGGAATCAGATAAAGAGGCAGCAGCCTGGGAGTACTCACAATGAACAATTCTGGATGAGGCAATTGCTGAGCCACATTCTTCATGGAGCTGCTAAATGGAGACCCTTCCTGACTTTTCAAGTAGCACTTAACTGAAGTTATGCTTCTGTAGCTACCCTGGCTGGGGAAAAATCTCAGGAGGCTATGGGGCAACTGGGCAGCAAAGTGACCAAAGCTGCGGAGGAAGCAAGTATACAAAACACCCTTCTTTATAGGATTAAGGCAAGGTGGGACCGGTATAAAGCAAATCCTTTTGTGGGCTGCCTTCATTGGCAAGAGGTTACACACATATAAATCCTCCGGGAGCAACAGGGAGATAGGGAGGTCTGATTTCTCACTAATCAGTATCAGGTCCCAGAGGTGACTGGACAGGCCAAGGTGTGCTCCTTGTAATTCCTGTATGGTTGGCAGTAAGTTCAGCAATTCAGACAGGTGACTCCACAGCCTTGGTGAGCTATGTGTGCATTCCAAAGTGAGATCTGGGTCAATCCAAAGCCAGTTCAGGAATACTTTGATGGTGTAGAGCAGTTCCTGAGTAGCGAAGATGGAGAGCTTTTTCCTGAGCTTATGTCCAAGATGGACCTGTCTGCTATGCCTTCTTTTCACTGTGTTGCTAAGTGTGTCAGACTCTGGACATTTCTCACCAGTGACAGCTCTAAATTCAGAGTGGGGCTTTTTGATGGCACTCTGTTGAGTTTGGGACTTATGAGTATCCAAGGTGGACAGGTTGGAGGAGATTGTTTTAGAAGTATCTAGTTTAGAAGAAGTAAAGTCTCCTAAACCTCCCATTACAGGAGACTGAAACTTTGAACCCGCTCTCAACTCCAAATGCTTATCTAAAATTAATGGGCAATTCACTTCTTTATCCTCCATAGAGAGAGACCATCTTTTGCCATTCAAGTCTAAATTAAAACTGAATATTGTTTCTTCCTGGTTATCATTCTTATCTAATGAATTGTGAGAGCCCAAGCTACCATTTGAATGATGATCCTGGCTTTGGTCACTGTCATTCTCCAATGTTTCTGAAATAAAATGGTAACATTGTTCAAAGGAGCAGGAATACTGAGGAATATCCAAAGGTTTGCTATAGTGTAAATCAAAATTAGGGGCAGGAAGTTCTGAGTCTTTCCATTGGACATCATTGTTCTTCTTACTCCCTGAGCCATCCACTCCATCCAGCTCCGACTGTATTCTTATAGTCACATGATGGACAAGATGAGAGAATAGTACTAAAATAAAGGTGACAGCAGTCCTGCTCTGAGAGACCCCCACAGCCTTCTTCAGGCTATACACACTCATGATGCACAAAGTGAAAATGTGGAAGATCAGGTGGTCATGGAGGAAGAAGCCATTTCTATGCTCCCCTTTTACCTTGCTGGAGAGGCAGAGACGGAAGTCCTCCAGTACGGACTGAGACAGTGAAGCCAGCCTGGGGTCCATACAGCTGTCAGGCTGCAGGAAGTTCTGAAGATATAAGAAGTATACTAGTAGTCTTTTATTGGGTTCACACTTCTCCTGTTCTGAAGATGGCATCTGCAGCTGGCACCTATTTACCTGGTTGTACGTTTCCACAGCCTTGGCATATAAACTTCTGAGGTGAAAGGATGCATCCCTAGCAGGCACTACAGAGTGGATGCTACACTGGTAGAAGAATGCTGCTTCAACATTGCAAAAGTTATCACCGACTAGGTTTGCTAGCCGACTGTAAGGCATCCCCATATGTGGGGCCACTGACAAAGCCTGGAAGTAATAATTTACTGCCAGGTGCTTAAGGTTTACGGATCTAATATGACTCTGAAAAAAAAACAAGTCTCCCAAATGCAGCAGACAGTGAGAGCAGGCCATTTGGGCCCAGTCTACCTCCTCCTCTGAGGCAGGCACTACTTTCTTACAATCTATGATATTTCTTTGGGTCTTAGTGTTTGCAAGTTCTAGCTCATAATGTTCTTGAAGGAAGAGTAAAAGATTTTGGTAAAACATAACTCCATCATCCAAGTGTCTTTCAAAGTCAGCTTCTGAGATGTTAATGTGATGAATCCCATCCTTAAACCTTAATGCGATGACATTATAGTACACATTCATCCACAGGAGTTCTTCTGCCTTCTCCCCATACTGTACCGGGTTCAGAAACAT
>JAQQSK010016286.1:0-10490 GCA_028658325.1 Potorous gilbertii | reverse complement strand
GATACACACCAGAATAAGCCCACACATGAACTGGGAAATAATTTACAGAGATGGGGATTAGAGACAAAATAATGCAAACTTTTTATTGCTTTTATGTCACATCTTGGGAAAAAGTTACATTGTTAGTTTTTTTTCATATATTATACAAATGATAATAAATAGCTTATCCAAATGCACTAAGGAAATACAGCTAGTAAGAAACATTTGCACCTTCTTAATCAGAAAATAGAATGAAGCTGTCCCATAGAAGAACAATCAAATCATTCAGCTAAGTTGTTAGAAGAAATAGAGGTTTCTTGTTTACTATAAAGTTAAGAGACTATAGTATTGTTCAGTCATTCTTTCATGTTTGACTCTTAATGTCCCCATAGACTATCATAGCACACCAGGTCTTTCTATCCTCCACTACCTATTGAAATCTGTCCATAGTTTCCATGACACTATCTATTCATCTCAACCTCTGTCATCCCCTTTTCCTTTTGTCTTCAATCTTTTCCAAAATGAGTCCCATTTTCTCATTATGTTGCCAGCATATTAAAACTTTAGATTCAGTACTTAATCTTCTGATGAATAGCCTAATAGTAACTGATTTGACCTCCTTGCTGTACAGGGGACTCTCTCAAAAGGCTTTTTCAGTACCACATTCAAGAGTATCAATTCTACAGTATTCAGTTTTCCTTGTAGTCCAACTCTTACAGTTAGATATTGCTACTGGAAAAACCATAACTTTGACTAGATAGATCTCTGCTGACAAGGTGATATCTGTGTTTTTTAGTATGCCATACAGATTTGTCATAGCTTTCCTTCAAAGGAGTAAATGCTTTTTAATTTCATGACTATAGTCACCATCTACAGTGATCTTTGAGTCCAAGAATACAAAATCTGCCACTGCTTCCATTTCTTTTCCATTTTATAGAGAGTGATAGAATCAGCTGCTATGATCATAGTTTGTTTTTGTTTTATGTATGTTGTGTCAAGCCATCCTTTACACTCTCATTTTTGACCATTATCAAGAGGCTTCTTAATCCTTCTTTACTTTCTCACAATCGAGTGTTATAATCTGCATATCTGAGATTGGTGATATTTCCTCCAATACCTCAATTCCAACTTTTGATTCCTCTAGCCTCCCATTTTACATGATCGACTATGAATATATCAAATAAATAAGGTGACAATATCCAGCTATGTCATACTTATTTTCCTATCTTAAACCAATCAGTAGTTTCGTGTTTGGTCCTGTTGCTTCTTGATATAAGGGTGTAAGGTGTGTTCAGGGAGGACCAGTACCAGTACCTTTAGTGTGATGGCTGATGAGCCCTTTTGGGGGCTCTTCCACCTTTGGTGTCCACTTATTTCACCTAACTCTAACCTGGGGCTCCAAGAAGCTGCAGCATGTGCAGTGGTCACACCCTGGTAAACCATTTCTGCAGGTGGGCCAAACCAGGTTGAAGGTAACCAAGGGGTCCCAAACCCATGATGCCTACCCCAAGCATGTGAAGATTTTATTTGGTGGAATGGTCAAATGAGAGCAATTTGTTCCAACGACCATGAAGGTGGATGAAGCAGGTCATGTGGAGCACTTAGAGCTTGGTTAGACACCAAAGATGCCAAGATCATCCACTGCATCCTGACCCATTGCCAGTCATCTTGACTCTGTCCTGCCACTGGATTATGATGACTCCGGAGGAGAGAGTGAGGTCGACGACTTCGTGCAACTCTGCCTCACTTAAATCCAATTTATGCATGAATTTAAAAAAACCTATGTTTACAAACACACACACATACACATATGTATATGTAAACATACATATATATACAGGTATATATGAAATAATTAATGAATATGAATAAGTAAGTTACATTCCTTCAGAGATGTAACATATAATTTTGATAAAATTAAAAAGAAAATCTCTTGTGTGAGAAACAAATATTTCCAAACCAGAAATTGTATATAAAGATTAAAAAACATCAGATATTTCTAATAAAGGTATTCTATGTACAATCTAGTGTGTGTGTATCTATTCTGTCTCTCTGTCCACCTATCTGTCTCTATCTCATAATCACATAGACAAAAGAGTCATTCTCCATTGCATAGTTGACAAAAATATGAACAAATAGTTCTCAAAAGAATTGTACATGACTAGCAAGCATAACAAATATTGTTCTAACTTATTAATAAGGGATATGCAAATCTATACAATCCAAAATGAAAATATTCTATAGAAATACAGGTACATTAAATGGGTGTTAGTGGAGTTGTGAATTGTACAATCATTCTGGAAAACAATTTGAAGTTATGCCAAAGAAGTGTCTGCAACATTCCCATATGAATATCTTTTTCTTTCAAAGACAGAAAGAAAAATTTCATATCCACAATTTATAACTACTTTTTTTATGGGATCAAAAAATAAAATAAAAAGTATCTGCCCATCAATTTAAAATGGCTAAATAAATTGTTGTATATGAAAATTATGGAATGTTATTGTGTCATAAGATACAATATATATGGGGAATTCCAAGAAGCGTAAGGATATTCATGAACTGATACACGAATGGAGTAAAAGCAGATCAAGGGAAGCAATATGCACAACTACAACAGTGTAAATTAAAGAACAATAAATAAAACAATGTTCCATAATCAAAATGACTCTGCTAGAGCATGCAGAAAAGTAGCAAAAAATATATTTCTCTCCTTCCTTTGTAGATATGGGGGACTTTGGGTACAGAATATTTGTATATATTATACAATTCATTTACTGGTTTTGGTCAGTTTTCATGAAATACTGTTTTTCTTTCTATTTTTGTTCAATTTTTTTCATCTTGATGTGATTTTTGCCTTGTTCATTTTTTATTTTGGCAATTTTATTTTCCTCCTTTTTGATTAAACTAACTTAACATTTATCAATTTAATTCAGTCTTTTCAAAAACTACCATTTAGATTTCATCAGTTCTACAATAATTTATTTTCTATTTTTCAGTTTCTCCTGTAATTTTTAAGATGTATTATTTTATGTTTCTGATGGAGTTGTTATTTATGGATGCTTGATTGTTTCTTCGTTGCATATTAAGTTCTGTAGTCTTTTTTCTATGTTGAAAATATATAATTTCAGAAATAAATTTTGGTTGCTTTCAGAATAGCTTTAGCTGTATCCCATATATTTTGGTATACTGTCATATTTTTATCATCCTCTTGTTTTTTTTGTTAATTGTTATTTTTTCTCTTTATGAGTTGTGTTATTAGACCCACACATTATTTGGGATATCGCCATTAAATTTCCATTTATAGATTTATCTTTACCCTCTTCCCAATATAAACTGTTCTTTTTACTCTTTATTGCATTAGGTGAACAAATGCAATTGTGTCAAGACTCTGAAAGGAACAGATCCCTTCAGTTCATACAGTTACATAGAAAATCACAGATTAACAAATATTGCATTATATTTGTATTTTTTTTGTTAAACATTTCTCAATTGCACTTTAGTCTGGTTCGATGCAGTTGGGAGTTTAGTAATGCCTTGCTACCAGGCCACAGCTTTGGCCCTTCTTCTTTAAGGGATATGTTCAATATTTCTATTTTTAAATGCATATTTATTTTTTCATGCCTTTTTAAATGCATAATGTGTGCTAAAAAGTATGGATTGTGGAGAAAAAAACGCTTTACCTGCACTAAAATCTGTCTTAATTATTTCTCATTCATTGTGCTATATCATCATCTTTTAACCACTTCTAACTAAACCAAGAAGTTTCCTACATTAGAAACAAGAAAGATTTGGTTGACCTGTGTTTTTTAAACTTAAAAAGAGATCTACTTTTTGTTGCAAATGTAAACAAAAGGAAGAATTGTTTTCTTAGATCCCCAAGGACAACAACTAATTCTCTGAGTTCCCAAGATCCTATCACCTAGACATAAATAAATGACATCTCCCACATAACACCTCATTTGTCCACATAAAAACTTCCAGTATCTTCATCTTATCTGTATTGCAAATTTTCTTCCAAACTTCTCAATGACATTTGGTGGATTGCATGCCATGAGAATCAAAAATATTCTTAAAATCCACTTACTAGGACATGCTACTGACTTTATGTCACCCCATTTATTCCTGTCCTTAATGGAGATCCTTTATGTCTACAGGTGTTTATTTATACAACTATAAATAATGCTACTTTCAGATCCACTGTTCTGAAACAAGGAATCTTCTAATCAGAACAAGACCTTTTAGGTGCCACAGAACATGTAAATATGTCAGTGCCTCCATTCAGACAACACCACAAGTATTTTAGATCTAAATTCTGTAATGATTTTCTCAGTTCCATATTTTCCTATTCGTCTTTTTGTTGCATTTATCAAGCCCTGAGAGAGAATCATGAAAGTTTGCTACTATCACTGTCATTATTTCTGTCTTACTCTGTGCTCTCTAATTTCAATGCTAATGGGTTCTCTCAGATTCTCCCCTTTCTCCTGTTTGAATTTGCTTGTCCAAATCCCAAAATTTTTTTGAATTTGCTTAGTTTTTCTTTCTTTTGTTTTACTTTCTTCCTCCTCTTATGTAGCTTTTCTTCTTAAGTTTAGGGTTTCAAAAATCTCCCTTACCTTGTTTTTATTTCAACCTCTTACATCAAGTAACTTTTGCTGTATCCTTTCCACAAAGTTATCCTTTGTTTTGTCTTCCTCGATACTTTTCTTTTCCTTTCATGTTATTCTAAATTTCAGACTTTTGATTCTTGAAATACATCCCCATTTTTTCCCTTTTGTATTCTCTCTTTGTACTTCATGAAGTGAAAGTTTTTGAAGTAACAAATCTGAACTCCTTATGACATTTCTATATTATTTCCTTTGTGGATCTTACCCTATCCTCCTTTTTTTTCCCTACTGTGCCTTGCCCTTAGAAATACCAGATCACTGAGGAACTAATTAAACATGGAAGCAGTGTTTTGTGGTAGGAGGCCCTCTGGGTTTCAAATTGTGAGGCTTCATCCTAAAACCTCTTCTTACCATAATAAAAAGTTCATATTATCTTGTCTTTCATTGTACATCTCCCCTCTGAGTCTTGGTGGAGCTTGACCTGCATTGAAATCATAATCCTATCTCTTGAGCAGGGTATATTTTCTAGAAGGTATAACTTTTCCTAGAAAGTGTTTTCCTAATTTGCAAACTCACCAAAGAACAACTCCATAAAAAGGTTCATGAAATAATTGCAAAAATAAATCTCTTCTCCCAAGAGAATATTCTTTAATGACACCTTTTTCTATCTCCTGTTCAATCCCTCTTTTCCATTTATTATATCCTAATCTACCAGTCTCTCCCTTTTATTGTGAAACTGTGCCTCCATTCTTCACTTGTAGACTTGGTCGGAGTACAATAACTAATCTTTTCTGTCTCTTACCTTCTTTCTTCCCATTCTTATAATTATCCTAATCTGTAATTCCTTCACCAAAAATAGTACTTCATTTATTAGGAGTCAGAAAATTTAGTCCATGACGTATTATATATCTTCCAACTTAGTTTCTTCAGATTCTTTACATTTACCTTGAAACGTTGGCCCCTTATTTCCTTTCTGTTCCCGATGATGAGATTTTATTTCTTTTCCCTCCTTAAAGACAAATCTTTTTCTCCTTAAAACATTAACAGTAGTGTTGGTGGGGATATGAATTAATTATACCAGTTCCTTTCTTTTACTTAATTCTAAGGGCCCTTGGCAGGCACTAAGTAGAGTTTGCAGTGTTTTTTCCATTGATGTCAATGCTCATTCCGCTTTAGTCTTTGATTCAGAATGTCACAAGTTTTTAAATACTTTTTGAATCCTCTCTCTTTGCATTCAGTAATTCACAATTTTATCCATATGGTTGGACATTCTCTCACTATTTGGATTCTCATCATTTGCAGGGAGAATTAGAAAGTAGGAGAGTTGTTGGGAAAAGTTACTTCCATGGTGACTTAGCCATGGCACTTGAGGCAAAAGCATGTTAAATTGATTGTGATCACTGTACAGGCACACAGAGTCATTTGACTCAACAGACTCACAGGGGGATAAGAATGTCAAATGGGAACTCTATTATTAAAGTTTCCCAGTATTAATCCATGAAAGGTTTATTATCTAATAGAGAATCCTATCTTCATACCATATGAATTAGATACAATTTCAAATATTATGTTTTCTGGGTTTTGTGGTTAGAAAAGTTTTCAGAAAATAGCTATTCTGCTATGTTCCTGGTCACATAAACCTCAACACACACATGGGCACAAGATACTAATCAAGAATTTGCTAAATACCTGTGATTTGTAAACATGAGACAGACTCAAGAGATACAAAGACCAAAAAAAAGCCTTGACCTCAAGAATCTTATATTCCACTAAGGGATTACAGAATACTAGAGGTGGTAGAAAAACACAAAGATGATTTATCTAAACCCCACTTACTTTATAAATAAATAAACCAGGTCTAGAGAGTTGAAGTGATTTGACTATAACTAGTTAGTGGCAGACCTAGGAAGAGAAGCCAAATTTGTGGTTCTTTGGGTTCATTGTCCAGTGTGCTTTTCATTAGAGTGAATCTGTCTCCTAGCTTATCGACAAGATATAGCATAACAGCTAAAAAAGTATAAAAAACATTTTCTAGAGCCATCTGATTGATGATGCAGGTTCTTGGTTCACCTTGATCTGCCAACGAATGAAAAGGTATTGGCAGTGGGAGAAGAAAATAATCTTATCTTTGAGTTAAGTTTATATAAATGGGATTGCCCTGAAATTTCTATATCTAATGTGTCCTTTCTTCAAAGACATTTCTACTAACCAAATAGAAACTGCACAACTGCCAGAGATTTGTTTACCTTTATCAGCTCCTCTTTTTTCATGTAGTATAACATTTGTGATGGTGACAGAGTGAACATAATGTATAAGGGGAAGAAGGTTATTTGCTTGTAAACATGCATTTCTTATTTACTGAAGAAGAATTTTTCTGCTAGTGCTACACAAACAACAGAATCAAACAGATATAAATATCCTTCAGGATTCAAGCTAAACCCATAGCTCCACTATGAAAGCTGGGTCTTGCTTATAAACTGTCAAGTATCTGCCTCACCACCATTCAAGATAATATACTTTACAAAAGGTTCAGTAAAATACAGGAATCAGATGACCCTAAATTCAGAGGTGAAAATGGCTTTAGAGACAGATGACATAAGCCCTTTATTTTGCACATAGGAAAACTGAAACTGGGAGTGGTTAAATGATTTGCCCAAGGTTACTAAGGTAGTAATAGATAAAGACAAAGAAATGATAAATTCTACCAAGTAAAAAAAGAGTGATACTGTTCATCAGTCAAGCAACAAGGCACACATACTTATGTGTTTAATTCTATGCATGATACTATGGTAGATACAAACCTTCAAGACATGGCTATATCCTAAATGAATTTATCATCCAGTTTTAGACATGAGAACACCAGGGATCATTTAGTGAATAGTGTAAAATAATATGTAACTAGATGATAAGTAATTTGTGGCAAATAGGATGAAAATGTTGGAAAAAATATCATGTAGTACACAATTCCATTTAATCTTCCCACATCTATCATTCTATCAGTTCACAGATACCTTGTCTATTTGTAGTGCTGTTTATAGTACTTTCAAATACTTAGGGAATGATGAACTTCATTGGAAGGAGTAAGTTAATGTTGTTTAATGCTAGTTATTTTCCCGATATCTATAGCTATATCCTATAACTAGTTTTTCACTATATATTTTATAACCCAATATGAAATGATAATTAGTGACAGGATATATCTTTGCATATTGAAATTTAGTCCTTGAATGTGAAAATATAATGAAATCTTTACATGTATATCCCTGAAGTTGTGATTTCATCATGAACTTTGGGTGAAGAAATCAGTACTACACATTTAAAGATCAGTGTCTCTTAAGTGATGCAGCCAGAGGTCAAATCCTGCCTCTGATACTAATTACCTCTGTAGCTTTGTATCACCTGACTTCCCTAGGCTTAACTTTCCACACTCTGAAATGATGACTTTGGACTAGGTGACTTCTGAAGGCCTTTCCAGCTCTACAACTGTGATCTTGTGCCATGATTACCGCTTGAACACAGGCAGTCTTGGAGCATCACTTGGGACATGGAGAGATAAATTTGTTCTTCCTGGGTCATAAGCCCAGACTGTATCAGAAATAGATTTTGAAATTTCTAATACTGTATGTTATAGAAAAATGATAACAATGCATGTAGTTGAATCAAGGGAGGAAGTTTTTACTCCAGGAGTTTCACTGCTAAGAATCCCATGCCAAGATACCAACCTACATACATACATATATACATACATACATTGTTACAGATGTGACTATTTAATAGGTATGTATACACACATGCTATATGTATATAATATACATCGAAGTGTGTAATAAATGTATATATTTATATTTATCTATAAACATATGCATATGTAATTTTTCCAAAACCATATACCTTGCTAGAATCTGCATTGTATATAAACCTACTTTATTGCTGTGGATGTCAATGACTGCCTAAAACCCCTTACTGTGGGAGAAACTGGAGTTTCCACTCATACTGAAAGAGAGAAAAAAAACACGCTAAATTATTCATTAGGACATTCTGATGATAACTCAGCAAATAAGAGGAAGGGTAATGGGATACACCACAGGAAAATTATTAAAACAATAAAATTTGTCAAGCATACTGTACTTCACTCCACACTTTACTTTGCCATGTAATTTATTTTTCTACTGAAGCATCTTTAAATAAAATTATCCCTTTTGCCCAATTTAGTATTTATGATATTAATCTACAGAAAGCATGTGTTTTGTGAAGTGTTCCTTCCCATGTATCATATTGATTTTTGTAGTGGAAGTAAAGAGCTCCCAGATGTTAGATACTCCAGTGGTTGACATTTCAGAGATTTTTTTTTATTATTTAAGTAGAAGGTATGTCTGGATGTATATGAGCTCAATGATCAAAGTTTTCAATTATATTTGGAAAAGATGAAGCAAATTTATGTATATCCATTATGGTGTAATAACAACCCCCTAATTGTCAAAATGATACCTTGGCAATAGCACAGGAATAAACCCCCACCATGCATTAATGTAAGATAGTGCTTTTGTTCTTTGTGAGGTAAATGGTTCGAAGTGTGTATGCATATGGAGAAAATCAAAATAGAGATTAATAATTCATTTGTTCATAGGAATGATGGACATGGTTATGAAAACCTGCCCCATATGGCAGACTTACTAGAAGGCATGGGCCAGATCCCCAAGGGAAGAACAAGCATGGATGGGTTACCATCTGATTACTGAAGAAAGTATTCCTACATCAATGAGATCATAGATTCCTTACTATCCTAGATTATTATTGGTTTTGGAATAACGACCCTCTGAAACTGACAAACACATAATAGTCCAAGGTTCCTCTCCGTCATGCCATAGAAAACATCACTATTATATGTGGTGCAGCATTACAGAGAGACTGACTTCTAAGCACAGACTATTAAAGAAAGCGTTGTCGATTTTGCTGCAACAAGAATCTCTAACTATAGACTTTAAATGAAGCTTTTTGACTATTTGCCTTCTGAGGAGCTCTGCTAACATCCTACTGTTTTTCAAGCAATTAAAATGCAAATAAACATTTAAGGGCACTAGATTCCGAGCCCAGATCTGAAAAGGATATTACTCTATATTCACTGAAGCTGTTTGGTTTCCTTTAATTGAGTGCTGCTTTGTAGACGCCTCTTCTGATTAATACTATTCACCCCAGACAGTCTTTTCATTGGCAGATAAAGTGTTGTTTCTGAGTTTTTCATGCTGAAACCTGATTCTCCTTCCTTCTATAGTTAGCCTAAAGTATTCATCAAAAAAGAAAGAAAGGAAGAAAATGAAAAAAAAAAGAGATAGGATTTTGCATCAATGTCTTCAAGTTGCAAATTTAAATTCTTAAGATTAGGTGTAAGAATCTGTCCAGGATATATTGAGGGAAGAGGCACTGATGTTTGCTTGCAGATAAAGAAAGTAGCAGTAACTTACTTTTACACTGCTTTCATCAACCAACTCCTCACCCATGAATAAATGTATAATGAAGTATATTAATTTGTGAAAAGGAACTCTTTAACAAAGAGGTATCCAGATGGTGCTATGGCACTGTAAATGCTCCTAATGGAATTATGTGATGCCTTTGCGACTGATGTCAAGGTATTTTATTTCATCTTGTCTGCAAATAGGCTGGCTATTATCTCAGATGATAATTATGAAAACCATCATAATTGTTCCAGGAATTCGTTGAAATGAAATTCCTTTTCTCACTCTTGCATTCTGACTAGGGTAAAGAGAAAATTGAATTTCATGACATTTGATGTAAAGTGATTCAGAAGTCCTGGTTTCATTTCACCTTTATTTCCTGTGTAGTGAGGTTGCCTAAACTACATTTCTATTCTGAAACATCCTTGTATCTAGTGATCTTGAGTCTTCA
>JAQQSK010016285.1:0-10490 GCA_028658325.1 Potorous gilbertii | reverse complement strand
CTGGTCTGATGCAGGGGCTACAGCTTGCCCCAATAGTAAGTTTCCCTCTGTGACTGTCATAGGCTTAACTCCAAAAATCAGTGCTATGGCTGTGGCTGAGGACAAGGAAATCCAGCAGCAAAGGGAGTGTCCCTGAGGCCTCTACTGCCCCAGGAGTGGAGCCCCTCTCTGGAAACCTGAAAAGCCATGTCTGGTCAGCAGGGTAGGATGTGGTAACTTGTGTGCTCTTGGGACATTGACCATCCCTATGTGGGTGGGCCTTTATGCCCTTAGGTGACCAGGAAGCCACATCAATAGTAGCTGCATGCACATAGATGCAGCTTTATCCTTGCCCCACCCTTGCGTCAAACAAGTACCAGTTTTGTCACCATTTAGGGAACAAATCCCTAAGTCATGCTGGGGGTGGGGTGAAGAGGAAACCCTGGTAGATATTGGTCCTATCATGAAGTGAGTCCTAGAGAATCTATCTTAATGAATATATTTTGTTTGTAGGATGTCAAAATAGCTGAACAATTTTGGTGATGAAGGCATGGAATGAAAATGATTAATGGGGGCGGCCATAGTTTTAGCAAGAATCTTTTGTGGGATGCAAGAAGTGAGCAGCTTCGATTTGGGGGACAGATGGATTTAATGAATTTTGGTTGCCCAGCATTCATGGGCTTTCCTCTTCTGAGTCTTCTATTCTGTGACTATGACAGGTAGTTATTATGATTCTGAATCACTAGTATTTTGAGGTTAGCAATGGTTGTTGAGCACTGAGAAATTGTCAGATTTGCTTCCCGGAGAGCATGCACATGAGCACTGGAGACCCACAGGCAATGTTCCCTGTGGAGACAAGGCCAGTGTACCACTTGAGCTGCAATGGCAGGAGAGAGGCCTGCCAGGGAAGAGTCTTGGCAGCAGAAATTCTGTACTTCATCTCTTTGAATAATGGGGTGAAGAGATGTTGGCACCGACCCCAAACCACTGACTCCTTCCTTTGAATGGTGGGAGAGATGGCAACTCGAGCCCTTGGGCAGAAGAGTGAATTCAATCATATGCAGAGGGTGACTTTCCATTCTGAGATCACCTGGCCTGCTTCAATCCCAGAGAACATCCTGAAATTTCTTTTTGCACCTATCAGTGCCATGGAGATTTGGAAAAACTTTGAACTCTTATTAAGGCCAACATAAATATAAAACATTTTTCTAGATTTTAAGTGTCTTTTAAAATTTGACCTCTGACCTTGAGATTAGGGAGGGTTGGGAGAAGAACTTGGATCACAAGCATGGGCTGAGTGCCATCTTTGTCAGGCTGTCCCAGTCTGTGACCTTGAGGCCTCTGCCTCTCTAGTCAGGGCACGCTTAGCTCAACCACTTTAGGAGAAGAAAGTTATCAAAGTTATGAAAAGGAAGGTTAGTTTGGAGGACAAGGACTAATTTTTGCCTTTCGTCATATTCTCAGTGCTTAGTGCAGTGCCTAGAACCTAACAAATGCTTAATAAATACATGTTGACTGTTGTCTGACTGAGATTTGCAGAAAGTGACTTTATTTGTACTCTCTGACCTTCTGCCCCAGAGCACATACAGTATCTTCATGTCTCTGTCTTGTTCCTTTGTTGCTCTCAGATTATGCAGATTCAGATCTAAACATGGGCACTCCTTCATCCTTTTTCTTTCGCTCCTTTGGTCATAGGAATGAATAGTGAAGTAGGAGCAGTAGTGGGTATAGTGACATCTTCTTCCAGTGCTTCCTCAAGGTTACTGGACTCCCAAAGGTTTTGCCAGTGGAGCAGAAGCTCTATCAGCTCCCATCACACATGCACAATCACACACACACATACACTCACATATGGCACACACACAGATAGAGAGATAGGGATAGGGAAAAGAGAGTGGAGGGGAAGAGAGACAAAGACAAAGTGGGAGGGAGAAGGGATAGAAATGGAGAGGATATGGGGGTTCAGAGAGATGCAATAGAGACATCAAGGCCAGAAAATGGAGAGGGGTTGGGGGAGAGAGGGGTTGGAGAGATGGGGAGGGGAGGAGGGGCAGAAGTGGACTTGAAGATGGGAGGGTGGTAGTCAGGAAGGTACCCTGTATTGCTTCAAGAAGTAGAGAAGTATGAGTTTTTAATTGTCAAACATGAGTTTGCCTACACTGGCTGCTTCTGTTTCCTCCCTCCTGCTCACAGGCCCTTGCAATCAGGCTTCCTTCCCTACAAGTCAGCTGCTTCTGCTATTTCTTCAAGATTATTGTCAATTTATTCTTGTTAACTTCAGTAGCATCTTCTAAATTCTCATTCTGCCTGACCTGTGTCAAGTAGAAACTGTTGATTGTTTGCCTACCAAGACATTCTCTCCTTTGCTGGCTCCCATGATGCTTCTCTCTCAGCTCTCTTCCTACTCGGAGGAGGAGGGAGGAGTTATTGTCCTTTTGTCCCCTTAGTGTGGCTGTCCCCAAGGCCCTGTCTGGGGCAGTCTTCTCTCTCCACACTTTCTCCCCTGGCGATTGATCTCGTTGGTTCCTATGGGTGTATCAGCCGTTAGCATCCTAATGTACATAACTCCCTGATTTACATATATACACTCTCTCCTCTCTCTACTGGACTGGCTTTTTGCATGTCCACTTAGATATATCTCAAACTCAACACAAATGAAAGAAATGAAACTCATTTCTTTAAAACACAAAAGTTTCACTGATGAGAGTTAGTCATCTAACAACCAGTTATTAAATGCTTATTGTGTGCCAGGTGTTGTCCTAAACACTGGGGTACATAGAAAGGCAAACAGTCTCTGTCCTCAAGAAATTCACATTCTAATAGGAGGGGAGAGGAAGGGAACAGACATTTATTAAGCACCTACTATGTGTCAAGCACCATATTTATAGATCCTCACAGCAAGTGTGTTAGAGGTAGGCACTATTATGATCCTCATTTTACAATTAAGGAAATGGAGGCAGATAGAGGTTAAATGACTTGTCCAGGGTCATACTACTAGTAAGTACCTGAGGCCAAATTTGAGCCCGGGTCTTCCTGACTCCAAATCCTAGCATTTTGTCCATTCCACCTAAAGAGAGACAACATGCAGACAACTATGTGCAAACAAAACCTATCTAGTCTGAGTGGTGGGTGGTCTCAGATGGAAGACTCTAGCAATGGGCAAGGCTCTTTGCAGAACAGGAGTCTTAAAGGAAGCCAGAAGTTGGTAGTGAAATGGAAGAACATTCTAGGCAGGAAAAAGCAGAGATTAGGAAAATGGAATGTCAAGCTTGAGGAACAGCAAGGAGGCCAAAGTCACTTATTTTCAGAATTTATGAAGGGGAAGAATGTGTAAGAAAACTGCAAGGGAAGGATTGGGATTGTAAAAGGGCTTTGAAAGTCAAACCAAGGATTCTGTAGTTGATCCTACAGGCAATAGGGAGCCATTGGTGGGGGTGGGAGGGGGTGTTCCATGATTAAACCTATGCTTTAGGGAATTCACTTTGCTAGTGAGTAGAGGATAGACTACAGTGAAGAAGACTTGAAGCAGGGAGGCCAACCAGAAAGCCATTACAGTTGTCCAGATGTGAGATCATGAGGGCTTGAGCCAGGGTATTAGCTGGTGGCAAATACAAGAGAAGCTGTGACATAGAAAAGGTGAGACCTGTTAGTAGCTTCTTCTTCTCCTCTCCCTCTGGACCACTTCAGTTGGGGATCTCATCAGTTCCCATGGATTTAATGACCATCTCTGTGCTGATGATTCTCACATCTGCCTATCCTGCCTCAGTATCTCTGCTGAGCTCCAGTCATCTCCAAGTGCTTTTCAGACATCTCCAAGTGGATGTTTAGAAAACATCTTAAACTCACTCTCGCCAAAACAGAACTCATTCATTATCTTTCCCCCTAAATCTTCTCACCCCTAAACTTCCTCATGCTCATGACCTAGGAATCATTCTGGACTCCTAACTTTCTCTCACTCCCCATATGCAAGCTGTTGCCAAGGCCTGGTGATTTCACCTTTGCAACATCTCGACCATACCCTCTTTTCTTCTGTGCCATGGCCACTGCCTTAGGGCAGGCCCTCATTACCTTCCACCTGGGATATTGCAATAGCTTCAGGGGGATCTGCCTGCTTCAAGTCTCTCCCTACTGCAATCCATTCTGAATTCAGCCACCAAAGTGATTTTCCTAAAGCATAGGTCTGATCTTGTCTCCCCCACCCCAACTCAATAAACTCCAATGGCTCTCTATTGCCTCCAGGAACAAAAGAAACTGCTCTGACATTCAAGACTCTTCATCACCCAACCCCCTCCTACCTTTCTAGCCTTCATGTACTGTTGGATCCAGTGACCCTGGCCTCCAATTTCATGAACAAGACCCTCCGTCTCTTGACTCTGGGCATTATCTCCGGCTGTCCCCGATCCCTGGAATGCTCTCCCTGATCTGCTCTGCCTGCTGACCTCCCTGGTTTCCTTTAAGCCCTAAAGAAAATCCCGTCTCCTATATGAAGCCTTCCCCTACATCACTTAATTCCAGTAACTTCCTTCAATTAATTATTTCCTGTTGATTCTCCCATTATATTGTAAGTTCCCTGGGAATGTGTCCAGGGTAGTCAGTGTTAGAATAGAAAGCAAAGTGTGCGAGGTACTGTATTAAGTGCTTTGCAAATATTATATCATTTGATCCTCATCATAATGCTGAGAGGTAGATGCTATTATTGTCCTCATTTTACAGTTGAGGAAACTGAGGCAGAGAGGTTAAATAAGGAAGGTCATACTGCTGTTATGTGTCTGAAGCCACATTTGAACTCAGGTCTTCCTGACTCTGGGCCCCATGCTTTTAAGTCCCAACTAAAATCCCGCCTCTTACAGGGAATCTTTCCTAATCTCTCTTAATTCCAATACCTTCCCTAGGTTAATTATTTCCTGTTGATCCTGTACATAGCTTGCTTTTTATATATTTGTTCGAATGTTGTTCCCCTGCCCCTCCCCATTAGATTATTAGCTCCTTGAGGGTAGGAACTGTTCTTTGCCTCTTTTTGTAGTCTCAGTACTAAACACAGTGTGTAGCACACAGTAAGGTGCTTAGTAAGTGTTTCTTGAATTGAATTGAGATGTGGAGTGAGTGTGAGAGAGGAGTCAAGGTTGACACAAGGTGTCCAAGTGATGGAGAGGATGGTTGTGTCCTTAACAGTAATAGGGAAGTTTGAAAAGGGGGTGGGCTGAGGTGAAAGATAATGAGTTCTCCTATGGACATATTGACTTTGAGATGCCTATCTATTTGGCAGTCCATTCAACGTGACTAAAAGGCAGTTGGTGATACAGCATTGGGCTCCTGAAAAGAAACCAAGGCTGGATATATAGATCTGGGAATCTGCATGGATTAGACTAGCAGAGAGAGATCCAAGAAAGATCAGTTTTAGTTGAATGATGTAGGAAAGGCACCTTGGGGAAAGACAAAAGGTAGCATGTGTCAGGCCAGTCAAACCACCATGATCACCATTTCCCCTCAGACCCCAGTACATGCAGGCCAGGACCCTGATGCCAAGAGCCTTGGGAATATCGATGCTTACAGCCCATTACTCCCAGTCATCCTGCTAAGCAACCCCTGATAATCCAACCTGGCATTTGTTCCCATTCTAATACAGCCTATTGAAGACCTAAAAATGACAATTCTTGCCACCAAAGTCCTTGGCTCTGTTATGTGATTCTGCCTCAGAAACCAACATGATTTTATTAGCAGAAATGACTTTTGAGAAGAAGCATTGATATGTGCTTTGCTGCTGTACTCTAAGGACCATAGAACTTTTCCATCCAACTTGCACCTGAAACCTTCCATATCTCCCCCTTTGAGACCAAGGAGACCATCTTACCTTCCATCTGTATTATCAGTGCTTGGCATAAGGAAGGCTTTGCACATCAATGTACATTAATGTACAGTACACATTGTAATTATGTAATGTCAAGGAAGCAATGAAAATGTCCAAAGATGTGGACATCCGTGGGAGAGGAGCTAGTCAAAAAGTATCAAAAGCTTTCCTCACAATAACCCTGTAGTGCAAGTATTATTTCCATTTTACAGATGAGAAAACTGAGACTCAGTGGATAGGGGATTTGCTCATTTGGCTAGCATGTGGCACAGCTAGGACTTGATGCTGGGTCTTTTGATGTCAAGTTTAGCACTATTTCCACTGCCTCTTCCCTCTTTAACCGAATTGTTAGTGGCATTTCTAGATAAAGGTGACAGATTATATCACTGCATAGCTTTACTTTCTTAGCTCCAAGTGGGCATTTGTTGGAGGGAGGGAATGATCTCAAAGGGTCCTGACATCTGATCAGTGTGACTCAGTCATCCCAGACCAACTCCTTAATGGTGTTCTTTCCATAGTCCAGGGTAGCTGAACCACATGGTCACCAGAGACACCATTAGGCTGACATACACATGCTCTTGAATGTCCCAGGGGGATGCTTAGGAGGGAACCCCCCAGACAACACCCCAGCCATATTGCCTGCAACAAGAGGGACCTAATTACCTTCTCTCCTGCCTCTCCTCCCTCTGTCTGCTGTAGTAGATGGGGACCACCCAGTAAGGAATTCATTGCTTCTTCCCTTCCAAGAGCCTTCTACATAGGGCTTCTCTGTGGGTGGAAAGGCCCTCCTGGAGTAGAAAGCCATCTCCGTCCTTGTCCTACCCCCAAATGAAGGGGCCTTCATTTAAGGAAGGCAAATGACTAACTGAAATGATTCCCTTCTCTTTGACCATGTATTAAGCATTTGCTGTGTGCTGAGCTCTTTGGTATGCACACCATGGAGAAGAAACAAAATATAGATAAGATGGTTCTCTGCTGAGTGATAAGTGAATTCAATACAATGTTTTATGTTCTTAAAGACTTCTTGTACTGGCTTGGAGGTAGTCAGCATTTTTGTCCCTAATCTTTGACCTGTTCTTGACTTTTTAGTTGGCGAACAATGAACAGGAATGATGAAACATGAACTACATTCCTTGAATGGGAAGGAATGTAAAAAATTTTTAATATGGTCATTTTGTATAATTTTCCAATCTGTATGTATACTGTTTTCCCCTTTGAGAAAACCTCCTTTCTAGGGTGTGTCTTATATTGGACCAATGCAGACGTTTGGATGAAATAACTCCAGGATTCTTCTTTTTTTTTTTTGTGAGAGCGGGGAATGAGGAGGCAGGCAGTTTTCTTTTCTCCTAGAAGTTGAATTTCTTTTCATATGACAGATCTGGAGCCAGAAGATCTGAGTTTAAATCCTCTCTCAGCCACTGGATGACTTTGGGTAAGTCACTAAACCTCTCTTGATCTTTCTTCCCTCTGTAAAAGGAAAGAGTTGGACTAGAGGAGCTCTAAGCTCTTTTCCAGCACCAACTCTTTTATCCTATGAGCCTGTCTCAAAACCATGCTAATCATGATCATTCATTGTTATTTAAGGAAGGGGGTTGCATTTCTATTCCTTTAAGGTCAGCTTTAAATACACCTGAAAATCCTGATCCACAAGCTATAGCTGTTGTTTCCCTGAATCTTAATGGAAACTCACTTCAGGTGGATGTACATTGCCAAAGGGAAGGCTTACTTTCCATAAAAGATGGTTTACCTAGCATTTAGAGTTCAGCTTTTGAGATGAGGACAAATGATCAACCTTAACAGGCTTAGTAGAATAGATATCTACCTAGGGTGCCCTCCCCACCCCAGGTATTCTGTTTCTTGTTCCCAAGTAGCTCACAGGAGCTACTGAAGAGATGCTGTCTCTGGAGCTACCTCTTCCTTGCCCCTCTGGTCTGAACAACATGGTGCAGGAGAAAGTAGAAAGTATTGAGATCTGGAACTAGAGGACCTGGTTTCAAGTCCTGACTTTGCTACTGGCTCTTAAAAAAATTCCAAACTTGCCCAACACCAATAAAATGAGCATTTTCCACATACAAAGTGGAATAGAAAAAGATTATACCTGAAACTTCAAGTTTCTGTGATGCATGTCTTGCTTTTCTTTTTAAGCATGGAAAAAATTTCAAAGCTGCCTCTTTCCTTCTGACCTTATTTCTGTTTTCTTCTGAATATTTAAAAATGCAATTTCCATGACTTTCTTTCATTTCTTTTTTTTTTTTTTGGCAATCCTCTAACTATCCCCCATTTGTCCTCCATTTCCCTTCCATTGTTAAGATGGGGAAAAAGGGAAAGAAAAACCCTTGTAACTAATAATATGAAAGTCAAGCAAAACAGTGTAAATTTCTACATCCACTATCTCCAAAAATGTTGCCTTTTGTACCTTCAGTATGTAACCTCTGTCATGTGGTGGGTAACATGCTTCATCATTAGTTCTCTATAATGTTATTGGTAATTGTATTAATCAAAGTTCATAAGTCTTTCAGAGGTTTTTCTTTACAAAATTATTGTTAATGGATACATCGTTTTGATTTTGCTCACTTTACTCCGAATTGGTTCATATATGTCTTCTAGGTTTCTCTGAAACAATTCCTTTCATAATTTCTTGTAGAGAAATGGTCTAATATTTGTCCATCCATTCTCTAATTGATGGTTCTTTAGTTTCCAGTTCTTGCTATGTTAAAAAGAGCTGCTATAAATATTTTTCTACACATGGGTCCTTTTCCTTTTATCTCTTTAGAAGATAGATCAGTAGAAAGGAAGGAAGGAAGAAAGAAAGAAAAAGAAGGAAAGGAAAAAGAAAGAACATCTATTATACACTAGCTATGAGTCAGGCCCTATGCTAATCAGTAGGGATATGCAAGCCATACAGTCCCTCCTGTAAGGACTTTACATTCTGTTGGAAGAAGACAATATATAAAAATACTGCTTTGATTTGAAGGTGGGGGAGACATGAGAAGTGTTATATATGGTGAAGAGACATCTGGCAAGGCCTGGGACCTAGCAAAGGAAAGCAAAAGTTCACTGATGAGAACTCAGGGAGCTGGGGTTGATGCCAAGTTTCTGGGAGGGGCCAGGGGAATACTAGAAAGCAGAAGCCATGCTGTGGAAATGATCCAATATAGGCCTAGTTGTGCTATTGTTGGGTTAAAGGGTTACTGCCTGAGGGACTTTGGAATCATTTCTTCCAATTGCTTTCTGTGGTGGTAGGACCAATTCACAACTCCACTAACTGCACATTAACATACCTGTTTTCTCACACTTCCTCTAATAGATGTCATTTTCTTTTCAAGTCTGCCAATTTTGCCAATCTGATGAGTGTGAGACAGAAGCTTAGAGTGTTTATATTTCTCTCATTATTCGTAATTTGGGCCATTTTTCATATAGTTCTTAATAGCTTGTGTTTCTTCCAAAGGAATACAAACAGTCTTTTCATATTCCTTTGGCTGTTTATCTATAATAGCTAGCATTTATATAGCATCTTAAGGTTTGCAAAGTATTTCACAAATGTTATCTCCTTGGATCCTCACAAAACTCTGGGAGCTATGTACTATTATTACCCCCATTTTACAAATGATGAAACTAAGACAGGGTAAGTGACTTGCTCAGGATGACAGCTAGTAAGTGTTTGGGTTTGAACTTAGTTAGGTCTTCCTGACTCTGGGTCCAGTGCTCTATCTACTGTATCACCTAGCTGCCTCTACTGGAGAATGATTCTTGTTCTTATATATTTGAACTGTTCTTGCATCTTGGATATTAGCTATTTACCAGAGATATTTTTTCTGCAATTTTTCCCCTGGTTAACCATCTCCCTTTACTTTTAACTCTATTGGTTTTGTTTATTTTAGTTTCATTTTAATTTCAATTTCAAAATTGTCCATTTTATCTTCTGTATTCTACTCTAACACTTATTTGATCTATCTATACTCATGAGATATATTTCCTTCTTTGCTCTTCTAATTTGTTTACGATATGATGTTTTATTTCTAAGTCATATGTCTATTGGAACCTTATCTTGGTGTATGATGTAAAATGCTGGCCTAAATCTAATGTCTGTCAGATTGTTCTCCAGTTTTCCTAGAAGTTTTTGTCAAATGGTGTAGCTTTGTGTCAGTCAGTAAACTAACATTTATTAGGAGCCTACTATGTGTTAGACACTGTGCTAAACTCTGTGGATACAAAGAAATACAAAAAATCACCCTCCAAACCCCAAAATCCAGTCCAGAGTCTCACAGGCTATTGGGAGAGACAACACAAAAACAACTATGTAAAAACAAGTTATATGTGGGATAAATTGGACATAATCTCAAAGGGAAAGCACTAAGATTAAGGAAGACTTAGGCTGTTTATCAAAGGTGGGAACTTAGCTAAGACTTGAAGGAAGCCAGGGAAACCAGGAGGCAGAGATCAGTAAGGAGAGCATTCCAGGCTTGGGGGCCACCCAGTGAAAATGTTCAGAATTCAGCTGGGGTGGAAACATGGAACACTACAGTATCCTGGTCTCATGTTTATATATTGTGTACCTAATCTGTTCCATTGGTCAGCCACTTTATTTTTTTTTAATATAAATTTATTTATTTAACTTTTTACATTCATTTTCACAAAATTTTGGGTTCCAAATTTTCTCCCC
>JAQQSK010016284.1:0-10491 GCA_028658325.1 Potorous gilbertii | reverse complement strand
ATTTTCTGATTCCTCCTTTTCACACCTCCTGTTACAATCCCTTCACATACCTAAATCATATTTTTAACATGACATCATTTACTTTATACCCATTCCCTCTATGTATATCCCTTTTATATTTCATAATAGACGTACAATTCTCAAGATTAACAGGTATCATCTTCTCTTATAGGGAGGTACACAGTTTGCCCAAATTGAGTAACAAGTTTTTTTTTTCCTGTTTACCTTCTTTTATGCTTTTCTTGAGACCTACATTTGAATATCTAATTGTCTATTAAGTTCTGGCATTTTTGTCAGGAAGGTCTGGAACTCCCTTACTTCATTGAATGACCATATCCTTGCCTGAAATATTATGCTGAACTTTGCTGGGTGGTTGATCCTTGGTTGGAGTCCCAACTCCTTTGCTTTATGCAGTATTGGATTCCAGTTCCTTCGATCTTTTAATGTAGAAGCTGCAAGGTCCTGTGTGATCCTGAGTGCAGCTCCTTGATATTTGAATTGTTTCTTTCTGGCTGCCTGTAGTATTTTCTCCTTTACTTGATAGTTCTGGAATTTGGCAACAACATTTCTTGGGATTTTGATTTTGGGATCCCTTTCGGGAGGTGAACGGTGGATCCTTTCAATGACTATTTTGCCCTCTAGATCTAGCACTTTGGGGTAGTTTTCCTTGATGATTTCCTGGAAGATATGTCAATGTAGATTTTTGAGTTCTATTTCTGGTAGGACTCTTTATGTCTCTATTTTTTTCAAGTAGTTTATTTAGTGTAGGAATTAATTGTCTTTAGATGTTTGATGGAATTCACTTGTGAATATAAATTATTTTAAATGCACCATAGATTATTGTGAATCTATCATAATTATCATTTCTTTTGTCTTAATAATATTTTAGTACAATTATAAAGAATGATTTTTTTAGCAATTCCCTAATTGATAAATTCCCAATTTGTTTCCAGTCTTTCACTTAAATAAGAATCAAATATATGTCTCTATTTATAAATGTGTATTATATGGATACACACATATATTTACATATTTTTTCTTCTCCCATGGCCCTTCTAGAAATTGCTATTTTTCCTTTTTTGTTATCTATGGCTACATAAAACCTTTAAAAAGTGTTTGAAATGGGCAATTAGTGCCATTTTAAGTTGCATTCATTTTATAGTCAGTGGTTTGAAAGTTTTTCGTATGACTCAATAATTTCAATTTCTTGTTTAAAGAGTAAAAGACTTTTTAATTAAATCTGACCATTTACATATTGGGATGTGACTTTTTTTTAAAATACTTATATCAGTTCTTTATACATCTTTAAATTCGGTCGTTTTATATATGTTATATATGCTTGAAGCATTTTTTCTGAATTTATTATTTATCTTATGCATTGACTTCAGGCAGTTTTTCAATGTTATCTAATTAAAATATGTGTTTTCTCTCCTTTGGTCCATCTATTATAATGCCGACTATTTTTCCTCTATCCATTATTGTGAAAATTATCTTCTTGCTTTCTCTTTAATTCCTGCATCTTCTTTTTCATTTCTTCTTTTACTCATTCTTGCTCAGATATCAGCATCATTTTCTTCTTCTTCATCTTCAACAATATATTTAGTGCTTACTATGTAATGAAGCTCTCTTTTATGTTAACAAACTCAGTCCCCAAATCAGTATTAAACTCTAGCAGACTTAATCAACTTTAAACATCATATCACAAATATTTTTGGTAATAATCATTTCTATTCCTTTCCTTGATTTTGTTTTCTACAGAGGATTTTATTGAACAGATATTTTTGTTTAACTATATTGCAAGTGGTTCCTCCTGCAGTGGGCATGCTAACCTAATGATGCATATGATAGTATTTGACTGGAATTCATCCATAGTTCTACTCTAGGTCATGATTAATTTGGATATATGCCATTAAACATGGTAACAGCAGGGAAAATAAAAGTTCAGTATTTGCCTTGAACTTTGAGGCAGAATATGTAAATTTCAATCCTTGAGTTTTACTAACAATATTACATTAAGCAAGTCACTGAGCTTAGCAAGCTTTCTTTTCCTCATCTGTAAAATTTTGATAATACTGTTTTTGCTATCTAATTCACAGTCTAATTATGAAAATGGAATGCATGTAAGAAAGTGCTTTCTTACCAAAAGGTGTTATAAAAGTAAAGCATTTTTATTTATAAACATTATTTTGAGCATAAAATATGGGCAACAGACTTGAGTTAAAATTTTTTCCTTCAAGGTCATACTTTGGGTTAGAATTTGTTGACATCTCTGTCTATTTCCTTTCTGAATTCTATCTTAATTTTTACTGAAAAGCTGCACTAGATCTGATATGTGCTTAGGAACCTGTTGGATATATAGACAATCCCATATAGTGATTATGATGGAAGATACAAGCAGATTGAAATGAGATAGGAAGACAGAAAGACATGTGACAGAAGGAAATAGGTATCTGGTATTCTTGAAATTGATTTTTTTATGTATATTATATACCTTAAAAGACAGTAAGTAGTATTTAAGTACTTTCAGTATTAGCATCAGTGTTATGAAATCTTGAGTCTAATAGTGGTTCTGATTTTGTAAATGATTGTTAAAATGAGTCTTTGGATAGCTCCCAAATGTCCTTGGATTATTCCTACAGTCAATTCTTTCCTCTTTCCTATTTCCTCCAACTCCATGCCCTACCCATGTCTTGTAGTAAAGCCTTTGGAACTCTCACCAATAAGAGGCATAGAGTAATTGAGTGATGGAGAGTGGGAAGGAAAAACAAAAATAAAACAAAGTGTGGGTGAAAATTACATGTATCTGGTTAGTTTTTTTAGACTTTTGGAGATTGTTATGCATTCCTCAGATAGCCACAAAATTAAGTAATCTATAACTTAAAGCAGACCCCTCTCCATTTTTATTTTAAAGAGCATAGTACAGGTTCACAGAGGAAATAAGTTGGCCCGAGTCATAGGAAGGAATATTAACAAAGTTCATCCCATAACTCATCACCATTTCATCTTATCCATAAAGACCCTCAGGGTTCTCCCACATGTTGTCTTGAAACTGCAATTGTGGTTGTTGTTGTGTTTGTCCTTCATTCTCAAAGAGGACCTTGACATCAAGATGATGCCATGACTCACAATTGGCCTTGATTTGAATGAGGGAGGGAGGATTGTGCAAGGTCACAACCTCACTTTCTTCTCCTGAGCCATCTAGGTCAAGAGACAAGATATACACCAGCATGACTGGAGATGGCCCAAGATGCAATGGGAAACCCTGGCCACTTCAGGCTAAGGATTATCATTTTGAGTGTGATATACCCATTCAATGAATAGGCATCTTTAAGTTGCTCAAGGGATGGTCCCTTTAATAAAAAAATTCAAACTGGGAGGGGAAGATCCTCAGGGTTCCTGGGTAAAAGAGCAATGATTGCTATTTAATTATTACATTCACTCTTTGCTAGGTTGATGGGGACTTGTTGTCCAGTCTATGAATTCCAGAGGAAATTGGGTTTAAAGCTTGATCTTGGAGCACGAAATGTAGTCAGTTAGCCCAGAGGAAAAAAGGTAGCTTTTGGCCATGAATTGTACCTTACCCTGGTTAGAACAGCAGAGGAGAGGAAAGGAGAGGAGATGAGATGAGCTAAGAGGAGAGGAGAGGACAGGAGAGGAGAGGAGAGGAGAGGAGCTGCTACTCACTCCCAGGTTGTGTTTGTCCTTTGTTCTTGAAGAGGACCATGACATTAAGATGATGATATGACTCACAGTTGACTTTTATTTGAGTGATGAAGGGCTGTACAAGGCCAACAATCATATTTTCTTCTCCTGAGCCTGGCAAGTGGGAAGTCTGCAGCACAACAAGGTCCCACCCTAGCAACCCCACTTCTAGCACAAGCCACCAGCTAGACCTTGACCCCAGTGATGACCAGTAGTGAAATCTCACCCTAGGGCCTAGCCACAGAGAGACCCTGTTTTCAGCACAACCCAGCAGCAGGGCCCAATCCTGGAGTAGATATGCAAGCTGAAACTTCAATTAGAACAGTCACAAAAGGAACAAAAGTTATTAATTCCTCATTCTCAGTTTGGTATACATGTTTATCTGCTTTATATTAGGACTAGGGAATATGGAAAAATTCTAGCATCTGCCTGTGGAATATCAGAAGTGAAAGAATATACATCAATATTTAGTACAGTGACTTCATTTTACATCTGAAGAAACTGAAGCTCAGGGAAATTAAACAACTTTCACAAGGTGTGAAAGGCATCAAGAAGCAGAAATTTTGAATCCAGGTCTTCTGATTCTAAACCCATAGCTCTTTCTACCCACTGCCTGATTTAGAGAATAACTTTTTCCTTTTTGTAATTACTCAAATGTTGGAAAGTAGGCAGGATTAATCACTTGTTTGTAAATTGCTTTGTATCCTTTGGAAAAGCTTTAGATAGGATTAAAGTAAAGTATTATCACTTATTTTCTGTTTACTTTTATTCAAATTGTAAATGTAAGCATGGAATTATGAGTATGCTTGAAAATTACAGATTGTTGAAGAATATCTGCTTATTTTCTATTTCTACTTTCTTTCACAAAATAATTATCTATTGCATAAAAATAGAGAAAATAGTTATTCAAGTCTAATCAAACCTATATTTTTCCAAACAAGAAAACATATATTGAAATTAGTAAATAATGGCACAAACCCTAAAGCAAATCTAAAATACTCCAGTCTTTCCTACCATTCCCCTCCACCTGCAATTTTGGAACTGACAGAATTTCTGGATATATATTTCTGTAACCTCCTTGTTACCTGTTAAGTAGAGTTCTAGCACTAGATCAAGTTTACCTTTCATACAGAGAGAACATTTTTTTCTTTCTAATATTCATGATTATATAAATGCAGGAAGGATATGTGAATAAAACTATTAAGATCTCATATTTTTGAGAAAGATCAGTCTGTGAAGGCATTTATTCTATAAAAGCACCAGAGAAGACTGTGGTCTCAGTGATTTGCCTAGAATTTATTGAAATCCAATTTCATATTTATAATTAAATCTTAAAAGCAAAATTTTAGAGAGAATAATTTTTAAATGTAAATAACACGCTTTTCCATGATTTATTTCAAGAGATATACCACAGAAGATTCCAAGAGTGGGGAGAATCAGATCTATATCTTTTATTCTAGTCTTGATGTGAAGTTAGAATTTTTAGTGATTTAATTAGTGGGCATAGGTTCATATGCTTTTTTTGTTGTTGAATCATTTCAATCTTGTCATTTCAATCTTGACCCCTTGTAGAGTTTTCTTGACAAGGATATTGGAGTGGTTTGCAATTTCCTTCTTTAGCTCATTTTACAGTTAAGAAACTGAGGCAAGCAGGATTAAGTGACTAGCCCAGGGACACAGCTACTAAGTATCAGAGATGAGATTTGCACTCAGAGAAATGAACCTTCCTGACTCCGGGCCAGGTACTCTATCCATTTTGTCACCTAGCTGCCCTACATCAATATATTTATGGAGCATCTAAATTATCAGACTAAATTCTATATCTACAAAGTCTTTGCCATGAATTAGACTGGCCACAGAATCATGAGAGTCCCAGGGAATTTTCTGGTCATGTAGTAAAACCCATATTGAGAAGAGAATAGGAAGTAAACCTTTATAGAGCTATGCCACAAGCTACGCTAACCATTTTGGTTTAAACAGATGTTTTATCATTTGATACTCACAGTAACTTAAAGGCAGATGTTATTATTGTCTTCATGTTACAATTAAGGAAATTCCAAGGAAAGGAAATATACCATCTTTCAAAGCAGCTCAGGTCACTTTTCTAAGATTCTTTTAAGGAAGTTCTTAGTCTTGTCCTTGGTAGTAGTTCTTGTTGTTGTTTCATGTGTTTCTTGACATTCAACCTAATTTGGTCTTTTTGTGATACCCATTCGTTACTCATACTTCTCCCCTCTAAGACCAAAAATAATGTCTAACTTTCTCCTCCACATGACAAATCTACACGTATTTGAAGGCAGCTAATATTACATATACACACATCCTTAATATGATTTTCTGCAACACATTAGTTCATGTGTCTCTAATGACTATATCTTTAAACCAATAGCAAGTGGAGGATCTTAACATTATAGAATATATTTCATAGTTCTACTTAGACAGCTCACCTCAGGATAAACTGATTTAATTGACTGTCTTGGAAATGCAGACTATGCCAGGTAGCTACATTATCACAAGAGTATGCATTATATAATATTTGTATACAGAATATGCATTCAGGTCCTTGAAGGGGATATAGTCTAATGTTTTTACAATGTACAATGTAATAGGAGAAAAGAGAAAAAGGAAATAGCTTAGTCCTATAGATACAAAAAAATTCCACTTAGAATCAAATACTATCCATGATACTTCAAAAATGCATGATTCCAAGAATATGTGTGTGTGTGTGTGTGTGTATGCATATACCTAACATAAAAGAAAATTGTTATCCCCTCCATGCTTTTATTCACCATGAATTAACTTAGCAAAAAACAAAACAAAACAAAAAAACAACCCAAATCCTGGAGATAAATATATATATATATATATGATCATTTAATCCACTTGCTTTGTTTTATACATCATATATGAACTTTTCGAAATTTATTGAAGCTGCTTCTCAAATATCATACAAACACTAGGTTGGCCAGTGATTGAATGCTTAACAGTGTTCCAAGACCTATAAGTGTTTGTATTCTGCTACCATAGTCTTTACAAACTTTGGATCAAAGATGAAGACTTTAGAAAATTAGTGTACTCAACATTTTCTTCAAATTGAATTTAATTCAACTTTTTTCCACCTCTAACCTGAAATCCTGAGATTCTACAAATATAAGGTTTATGGTGGTTTAATTATTTCTATGTATTTCATAAAGATACAGAAAAGAGGTAGCTCCTGAACTGACCTTTGAAGGAAGAAGAGGATATATATACACATACATATAGAAGTATATTTAAAGCATGGGGGATGACTTTTAAAGTATATAAAGTTGGAATGTATAATATTTTTGTATTCATATGCATATGTGCAATATATAAATAATACTATATAGTAAAGCTATATATAACAAATTAATGGAACATTAATGGAAGATATAGATAAATTGCTATGATCTATCAATCTATCTATATCTCCCATTAATATACTAATGAAAAATTAAATGGAGTGCTAGATCAATACATATAGATCTATCTACATATCCCATTAATTTTCTATGGATTTCTATCTATCTATACCTCAAATTAATTTTCCATTAATATGTAGCTGGAATGTAGAGTTTATCAAAGGGAATAATATAAAGATTGAAAAGTAGGTTGTAGACCTATTATGGAGTGTCTAAAATATTTTAATGAATGTGTATATTTTTCCCTAGAAGCCATGAGGAGCCATTATTTTTTAATAGTGTAGTGACATGACAATTCCTATTCCTTAGCAAGATTATTATTTTGAAAACTGTCAAAATGCTACACATGTGTGTAGGATGAATTGGACAGGCAAACTGGAGTCAGGGAGACTAAGCAGAAGTCTATTGTTATAATTCCAAAGAGAGGTTTTCCTGTGAATTTTTCAACTTTTCAAGATCTGTATTTGTTTTCCCCAAATTAATCAGAGGCTAATGAGATCATGGATCAAATAGGTGGTATAAAACTGACTTTTCTCCCCCCAAATCTTCTTGAAGATCTCCTCAGATCAATATGTAAAACATGATTTAAAATTATATTGTATGAATTAAGAGTAGTAATGCATTATGGAAGGCATATTTGGAAGAACTAATGGTTGATTGCACTAGGGGTGATGTTTGAAATGCCTCGAAATCAGGAGGTTACAGAATGAAGTAAGCATAGAAGGGATTTGAGCGTAATGACTCAATAGACTAGTGTGTTAAAAATAGATGAAAATTAAAAACAAAAATAGTACAGTGGAGACATTGAAATGTAGGCAGCAGGGCAAAGGTGAAAAAACTTGTAGAATTATGAATCCCTCCCAGATTTGACTCTAACAGGTTAATTGGCATGGTGTGAAATATGAAAAAAAATGGTGGTTATTAGGATTTATATCATCAGAGAATTATGACCTTCAATGTATATGATGATAAACTAAATAAAAAGTGAAAAATAAGTAAACTCCATTACTTTTAGTTTATACAATAGCAAAAAATGTAGAATTTTGGGAAATGATGTAACTCTATCCATACAATCATTGCTATCCATTTCTAATTGATTTTCTTCTCTACAATAAAGCATGGCAGACTGTAAATCAAGATGCTACACTTAGAAGTGGAGATTGAACAAGTATAGATAATCAACTATCCAAGTTGATAGCTTTCTAAATGAGTTATCCTAGGAAACATTTGTAAATATCAGGAAAAATGGGGTTAGGTATATTGTTGGCTTTCTTTTAACATTCTTTCTCCTTTTGGGGCTATCTGCTTGTATTTGTTTCATTTTTCATTTTTCATTTCATCTATTCTATTTCATTTTCATTTCATCTATTCTATTTAAATGGTTGTACCATTTTTTCTTTTAATTGCCTAATTCAGATTCTAGCAGAAAAATTATATGGTATTTTCAGTAAAATGGATTATATGAAGAAGAGATAAAAATATGGGCTATAAATGGAGAGGTGGATGAAAAAAATTAAAACACCCAACTCTATGGAAGTTTTAAGCATTTACAAAATAGTATCAACTACTGAAATACCATTAGTTCAGAAATATAAATATTATTACTCCCACTTTACAGAATTAAAAACAGGTATGGAGGAGTGAAAAGTTGTTTTTTTTTTTCCAGGGGTGAGCAGTTAGTAACCATATTAGTATACAAACTCAGGTAGCTCCTAACTGACTTTCCTGTGCTTTGTATACTGAATCACAATGACCATAATCAATATTGACCCTAGATAGACAGAAATATTAAAATAAGAATACAATTCAATTGAAATAAGAAGAATTGAATGGCTTCTATTTTCAAGATGTACTTTCCATTTCCAAAGACTATATAAATACAAAGTGTCTGCCTTCAATGAACTTGATGTATTACAAAGACAATCAGAGGACTGTGATGATCACTTACTAGTCAATCATATCACTTTATTAATTCTTTTTTAAATTCAAGAATAATATAGAATATGCTCATTTTTGCATTTTCTTAGCATTTCAATTTTTGAATAAAAATATGACTTTAGCTTGGAAAGGGGCAATGCAATATTCATAAGGTAATATAAATGCATTTAATTGCCATAACTTTTAGGAGATAAAATAATTTTTAAGAGAACATGACTACCTAGCTTATGAAATGCCAAAGTGTAAATTAGATTTGATAATTACTTTTGAGATTGTGTTTCTCTAACTCACCTTGACTGGGAAGTGCAACATTCACTCAATAACTCAATCCCACTACTGATTGGCATAGGACCTTTGATCTTTTCTGTTTCTGATCAGTACTGCTATGACCCTCCCTTGGCAACCTAGTGGCCTCCTGCTCACAATATTGGTGGTAGATTTAAAGCAGACACTTGATTGGTTTAGCCCCATAGTAACATAGAAGTCTTGAGCTCTAGAAATCTACCAGACTCAACTACGCCAATAAGGAAGATTAGACGTGGGTGACATGATCTCTAGCTAGATATTGTTATGAGGAAAATTAAACATGTTTTTGTCTCATCATTCCTAGTCAGATCTTATAGATGATGTCTTTAAATAGTCTTACGATTTATCTGACACATTCAAACTTTTGTGAAAATTTTCTCCCTTTTCATATCCCTCATTCTTCTTCTTTATTCTTTTTTATTACTAGTATGATATCTTTAGAGATAATAGACCTTTTGGAACATTAAAAAAAAACTACTCCATGTTGTTACTTTACTAAATATGAGCCTTTTATTTATTTAATTTCTCAAAAACTGAAAACTGTTCCTTATGAAAGGAAATAACTTCAAGTTTAATCATTAACTTGAGATATTGGCATTATTCTGGTGACCAAGATAAATAAAGAATGAGAAATATTGAATATACATAATGTAGTAGTAGATAGTTTGCCTCTAAGATTCTATATTATTTTTTCAAGCAATATTTAGAACAGTTCAAGTGATTGGCTTTTTCATATAAGCAATCTTTTGTTGATAAGTTCTCATATGATGATTATAAGGGTCTTGTAAAATTTTGAAACAGGTTTAAGTTACATAAGAATCAAAATGCTAGTTTTATTCCCATTTTAAAAATCTGATAAATTAAAGTGAAGTCTTAAGCAATGTAAATTTGAACAAAATAATAATGTTTTCATGAAAATATAACTTGAAACTACCTTAGCAACTATTGAAATAGACAAAACTATAAGTTTGACACCAGAAGGTGATGAGATTGGTTGAAATCCCTCTGCCAATATGAGCATATTATCTTTCTAAGAGCACTTTCTCCATCAAAGTAGGTTTTGGCAAGAATACAGCTCTTTTCCTTTGAATGATCTAAATTT
>JAQQSK010016283.1:0-10491 GCA_028658325.1 Potorous gilbertii | reverse complement strand
CTGGAGCATCCATCCCATTTCATCCCATCTTTTCTATGGAAATGCTATCAAGCTCTCAACACCCAGCCCAGATCCCATATCTTCCATGAAGAGTTCCCCAATCAAATTCTTCTAGCTATCATCCCATAGATAGGTTCAATGATTCTAAAAGTTTCTTCAAGAACTAATATTGTAATATTCAATTCAAGTATCTGGGGTTAATACATCTCTGGCATTCTATACCGTGGCTTCCAAGAGCTTGTGTTGCTCCAATGTTTTATGTTTTATGAGTCCCAGGTCCCTTTCAGCTGGAAGCAATCTCTCCCTCCCATATGCTCTTAAATTCTAAATTGTATTCTTTATATTCTCTGGTTATTTTAATGCCCTTATAAGACTGTGAGATACTGTCTTTTGTCATTTTTGTATGTCTAGCACCCAAGGAGAGACACTGAGTTGAAAACCATTTCTTGAATATAAGTTGAATTGAATTTGGTTTGTTGAATTGAACTAATGAATAATCATAGAGTACTTGGACTTGTACTGCTGAGTACATTGGGGATTATAAGAGCCTGGGTCAGGCTTGATTTAGACCACTCCCTTGATCTAGGCTCATGATTGGAACTAACTGAAACCCTCATGGGCCATATACCATTTAGCAAAAGAAGGTTTACTTAACAATAGTATAGAAAAGATATTCAGCAAGGATACAGAACTAGTTCAGTTGGGTGTAGCTCTTTTCATTTTCCACGGAGTTGCATCCTAGTCAGCAGGTCAGCAGCATATGTCAAGTTTGAAGAGCCAACTGTTCTTGTGGTTTGGGCTTTGTTACTTACATGACTAGGAAGCAATATCTTGGACTTGAACATTATTCCTCTGGACCAGTCAAGTCGTCAGGACTATTCTATTGCTTTTTAGGGAAAAACAACGACAAAAACAGCTAGCCTAGCCTACGTATCGGATGCCTTTTAACGTATTTGCTCCTACAACTAAAAGGCATTGGAAGAATTATTCATGGTTCTGCTACCAGAAAGGATCCTCAGCAGGTTTCTTGTCTGGGCCTTGGTTTTCTTATTTTTAAAAAGAGGAAAAGGGAAGCAATGTGGTGTCATGGAAAAAACACTGGATTTCAATCCCAGGTTTTACTCCTTACTATCTGTATGACCTGGAGCAAGTCATTCAACCTTCAGTGGCTGTGACCTCACTTCATCAGTAAAATGAGGGGCCAGGCCAATATGACGTTCAAGCCCCTTGGGGCTCTGGACTGATGACTCTGTGATCTTTGTTCTGGGGTTAGTTATAATCTTATTTGTACGACAGGACTAGGCCTAAAAAATGTGGAATACAAACAAGGCTGTCCCAAGTAGTTGTGGGTTGTTATTACTATAGGAAGTTGGGGAAGAGGAAGGACTTGGTGAGTGAGACAAATTCTAAGGCAGGTTGGGTTTTCTTCCCAAGGATGAGGGAAAGTGCTGCAGTGCCAGTTATGGCATTGTCAATTAAAAAGCCACTTTGTTTATGGAATGTTTCCACTTCCCCAAGGAGAACACTGAAATGTGGGAAGGCAGCAATGGGGTGGTGATGGGAGGGAGGCCTTTGGTCTAATGTGGTTGCCCAGGAGAACAAGGATCCAATATGGAGCCTGCCTTCTATTGTTTACAACTCATTTCCTCTGTCTTGAAATGAATCTTTGGAGGAATAGAGTCAGGGAAGAACTTTCACTAGCTTATAGTTAGTGCAGGATGTTAGGTCTGTTTAAAAAAAATTTTACTCCAGTGATTCTCAAAGATCATATCAATTAAAACTATGAAGGATGTCCTTTCATGTCTGAATCCCCAACGTTGACTTTGAGGCTTGTCTCCAGGTTCATCTCATCCTAGAAGCCACCTCCAGCAGCCTAACCCAGCCCAAAGTGATTTCTACTTCTTTTCACTCCTACAGCCTTTTGCTATTTGTAGTACTTATCTGGCCTGATCAGAGAAAGACATGACCTTGTGCTCAGGACAGAGGATGAATAAACCAATTAGCTGTGATATCTTTTATTAAGGTATTTGTAGAATAGTGTAGGGGAAGAAATTCTGGACTTGGAGTCAAAAGACATAGGTTCACATTCCCAAATTACTTGCTCTTTGTGTAGCATTGGTTAAGTCGCTTGAGCTTGGGGTCCTTTTATGTAAAACAGTACTCATGCTTCCCATCTTGTAGGACTGTTTGAGGAAAGTGCTTCTTAAACCTTAAAGTAAGACTATGTAAATTATTCAAATGGAAGTTATTGTCATTATTCTGGTGTTGACTTACCTTCATGTGAAAATTGAAACTCTTCCTTCAAATAAAACCTTTCCTGGTTTCCCTTCCGCCATTCCAATATTTAGTGCCCTTCCTCCCCAAATTACCTTGGATTTATTTATTTGTAAATACACACATATACTCTTTACATACAAATATATACATGTTGTTTCAATCCAATGAAGTACAAGTCAGGGAGCTCTGTTTTCTGGAAATAAATGGGTGATAACTTATGGCTATAAAACTTGCCAGTGGGCCTCTTGAATCCTTGGAACATCCTTATGATCTGGGTAGTACAAGAAGTATATTAGGATCTGTTCTACATCCTTTGCTTAATTTTTTTCTCTTTAGTTATCTTATCACACGTTCTCATTTAGTGACCTCATCAACTGATTATACATCCAGCCCTAGTTTTTTTCATGAGCTATAATCCTGCATTATTTACTGTCTATTGTGTATTTCAAACTAAATGTCCCATAGACATCTCAAATTCAACATGTCTAAAACAGAATTCGTTATCTCTTGTACTTCTGAACTTGCCTTTTTCTCTCAAAGGCATCACCATTCTTCCAGTATCTCAATTTCACAACCTGGGTGTTATCTTTGACCCCTCACTTTGATTCACCTCACATATTTAATTAGTTGCCCAATCTTGTAGTTTCTATCAATAGAACATCTTTCCCATTTGATCCCTTCTCTGTATTGATGTAGCTGTTACCCTGGTTCAGGACCTTATTACTTCTCATCTGAATTATTAGAAAAGTCTCTTCTTGAAGTTCCCTGTTTAGGTCTCTCCCCGTTTTTGCTCTACCCTCTACATGGCTGCCAAAGTAATTTACCTGAAGTGCAGGTCTGATAAAAGTTATTCTTATGCTCAATAAACTTTACCGACTCTTTATTGCCTCTAGGCTCAAATATAAATTCTTCTTTTTGGCATTTAAAGGCCTTCACAATCTGCCTTCAACCTACTTGTCTAATCTTATTACAGATCACTCTACTTCACTCAATACGAAGGCTCCATCAAATTGGCTTCTTGCTACGCCTCCCACCACCGTTCCTATGCCATTGAATCAGCTGGGCCCTCTGTTCTTACTCTTCACTTTCTCTTCACCTTAAATAGTTATTTCCTTTGAGACTCAGATCAAGTGTCACCTTCTCCTGTCAGAGATGTCAAGCTCACTGCCTTCTGGCTACATTTGACCAGCAAAACTCCCAAGTTCAGCACGAACCAGAGGAAAACATATTTGGGAAATGTTTAACAAATAAATAAAATATAATGAAACATGGATAATATTAACTTGTGGTTTTCTAGGTCAATATGTGATGCATAGGTAACTGTTTGTATTTGAAGTATAAAGTATTTGAGTAGGAAGCTTTTGCTGGTCCCCACAATTTTTAGTGCCCTCCCCAAATTACCTTGCATTTATTTCATACAGATACTTGACATATACTAAGATATACATATTGTCTCATTCCCAACAAAATGCAAGTTTATTTAGAACAGGCACTCTATTATTTTTGTATTAGTATCCCCAATGCCCAGCAATGTTGTTGATTTGTGTCTGACCCTTTGTGACCCCATTTGGGGTTTTCTTGACAAAGACACTGGTTTGCCAATTCCTTCTCAGTGGATCCATTCTGTCAGGTAATCAGAGGTTAAGTGACTTGCCTAGGGTCACACAGTTAGGAAGTATCCAAGGCAGGATTGAACTTCAAGTCTTCCTGACTCCATACCCAGTGCTCTATCCCCTGAGCTACTAGCTGCCTCTGTGTCTATCAACTGTAGGCACTTAATAAATGCTTGTTGATTAATTGATCATTTTTTTCAAAGGAAGAAACCTTGGCCCAAAGTGTGAAAACAAATTATATCCACAAGCCCACAGTTAGCATATTCTAAAGCTGAGACTTGAAATCAGGCTTTCTCACTTCCAGGGCTCTTGCTATACCAAGCTAAGTACAAATTCCTGAGGAATAGACCTCTATGTTATTGATTTTTGTATGCCCCACAATGCCTAGTATAGACCTTTCCTACATTAAGCATTCCAATAGACATCAAAAAATTATTGATTAATAATAAAATAACAATTTCTGGGACATGAAAAGCACTTTCCACCCTTGGAAGGTCTAAGGGTCCAGATCGGTGTTTTCTCATTTTAAACTACTTCACATATATATGCAAATTAATTTCTGTCATTTTCAAATATTTGTGCCAATCTATAAAATATATGTATATATATATATATATGTTGTGTGTATATATATGTATGTGTATACACACATCCTATCATCTTTTCTAGGAGTGACTTAGGAATATAGTTTTTTTCCTCATCTATATTATTTGAAAGGAAAGTGACAAATCCCTTAGCCTTTGGAGGCTTGGGCCTATGGGGCAAGGAAGCTAGCCTAGCTATAGCAGCAAGACATCCTGGGAGATAGAGTGAAGATGCATATGCCAAGCAAGCTAAACCACTTTGATCTCTGTCTCTCCTCAGATCCTAGTAGAGATGGCCTAGGATCCAGAATCCAAGAGTCCCAGGTAAAGCATCTCCTACTACCTCCCCAAACCTTGGCCTTGCTTCCAGCCCTGCCCCTACAGTCATCAATGAGGGAGTACTATCCCTCAGTTTAGCAAAAAGAGAATAAGACCTAGAGAAGATTAGGAGATTTGACCATGGGCAAACAGCTAGTAAATATTAGAGTTGAACTTAATCTTGCCCATTTTGGCTCCCCAGTTTAGTCTTTTCACCATATTGCATTTCACTACGGGAAGGAATTACTGGAGGATCCAACATGTGACAAGGGAATCTCATACCAATGGGCAAAGATGCTTGTGGAAATAACTACTCAATTGGTCCTAATGAGAAGATCTGGGGCTCTGATTCTTACTACTTGTAAGACCTTTCTTGGCCTCCTGTCTTCTCATGTTTGTGATTATGTGATATGATAATCATGTGATTATGGTTTTGGACAAAGATGATCTCTCATCTAGGTCTACAGTTTATGATACTATGATTTAGGACCATTCTGGACCTCAGTTTTTAAATTTATAAATAGAGATGATGATACTTGAATTCCTGAACTACTGTTATGGAGAAGACATTTTATACATTAGAACATTATATGTTATGTATGTATATGTACATATATTACATACATCATGTATAGATTATATATACATTCATCATGTATAGATTATATATACATGATGTGTATATATATATACACACACAATGTATACACACACATTCATACACATTAGAACCCTATAAAATGTCTTCTTCCTCCTCATTATTGTGATTTGGGTGGTGAGGTTGGAGGAGAAATTATGCTCCTTGGGTAGGGTTGCTGCTATGTAATACCAGCTCTCCAAGCTCCTCAGGAAGATAAGAAGTTAATGGAACACAAAGATTCAGAATTGTCTTTCTTCAGCAAAAAAGCCATGAGGATTTTGTACAGGTGAGAACAGGTAACCCGTGAGGGCAGAATTGCAAAACCAGAAAATGTTCTTCTGTCAGTTCAGATTGGTGACTAATTAATGGGTCTAATGCCTGCAGTTTAAGGAACAGGGTCCTTACACCAGAGACTCCGGTGAAAGCTGAGAACACTTTCCCTCCCTCATCTCATATCCCACCCTCTTCTTCATGATAGGGGTGGGGCGGTGGGACAGATGGGGAGGGGAAAGGGAAATTTCTTTAAGGAAATTTCAACCTGAAAAATAACTTTGTACTATGCATCTTCACCCAGGGGCACATTTCTTATTGGTGACTAATAGCTTTTTCACAATCCACCTTTTATATTCATTTCTATAAAACTACACACAATGCCAAGGTTCATTTAAAGGAGACCAATCAGCTTCAGAGGAACTAATGTGTTGTGAATTTTTGAAGATTCATCTTCCAACCTCCTCCTCCCCTTTGTCCCCCCAAGAAAACAGCAGCTCTTGGTCCAATCCACCCCCACGACCCATTCCATCCCAAAACAAAGGGGGGAAAAAGAAATCCCAAAGATTTCAATACACACAGGGCTTAATGGCTTCATGGGTTCTTAAAGGGGAAAGATCAAAGACTCCAGACAATAAATACAGTCTTTGTTTCCAAGTGTCTCTAGCCACTCAACTATCAGCAGAGTGTAAGGGGAGGTCACCCTGCTAATGGGCCAGCCTGCTCACTGTCTCCCAGTATTAGACTGTGAATTGGCTTCAGATTAGAATAAGCCCTCTACCCCTAGTGCTCTGTGTAAGAGTTTTAGTTCAAACAGCTGATCTGTACATATTTCCAATAAATGCATTTCATATTTGCCCTTTCCCCTACCCTTTTGGAAATGGCATCTTCCATTTCTCTGGTTAGGTTGGTAGCAGAGGGAGGACAATTGAATGTGCCCAGGAAAAGCCTTTTTCCAAAGCAAAGTGACTGGAGGACAACAGGGTGGTGATGGCGGGGAATAATCAACTATCCCTTGTCATACGTGCTACCTTTTCCCTGATCTTAAGCTTCCACTCTGGTTTTTTTTTTTAATATTTTTATAATGTCTTAAATTTTTGAGTTAATAGAGAGATGTTGTGGTGTAGCAGAAAGACACTGGACAAGAAACCTACCTTCTACTCTCGACTCTACAACTAATTAGTTCTGTAATATTGGGCAAACTATTTCTCCTGCCCCAGCCTCAGTGTTGCCATGTGTAAATGAGGGGTCTTTAATAGATAAACTCTAAAACCTCTCCAGCTCCAACATTCTGTATTCTATAATTCTAAGATCCTTTCCAGTTCTAAAATCTGTATTCTGTGAGTAAAATGTCTTTCATCGTGTTAAGATCCTGTGTTCTCTGATTCTAAGGTCCCTTAAGTCTGATTTTCTATGTTCTATAAATACCTCTGCATGTGTTGTTCTAAGGTTCTTCCAGCTCTGATAGTCTTTGTTAAGGTGATTCTAAAGTCCCATCTAGATTTAATGCTTTATGACTCTATACAAGTTTAAGAAGGTCTATGGGATTAGGTTGTTTTTCAAATTTGTAGATGCTGGTCAGGAAAAGGAAGTGGGAGGTGACTGAGGTGGGGTCTAATAACTTTAAAACCTTCCCAGATAGGAGATAAACAGTCTCTCAGGACTATGAGGAAATTTTTGTTAGCATCTTGCACTTTTAGTAAGTGACAGTTTTGCAAATTGCTAGTAAAGAACTTAAATGTCTAATTAAATCTCGAAGATGTACAAGAGTTTGAAGAAAGTGATTGATGCCCACAAAGGTACGGCTCCCTAATGGGGTCCTTCTGACAGCAATTTCGAAAGCCCATTTCACGGCTGATGTCTTGTTGTGATCCATGTTGTCATTTCTTCATTACTGATTAAAATTAAAAATCTGCTTGGCAAATCCATTGTAAAAATTTCCTTCATGAAAATCGACGGGTACAAATTATTTTGTCAATCGTCTGGCAATCAAAATGTGACTGGAGACTGTTTCGTGCCGACATTTCTTTTTTTCTCTCTCATGCCAACGACTTTTCACAACAAAGTTTTTAAAAGCGTAGGTGGCAGGCTTTGCAATACTTAAAAAATTAAGGACTCATCTATATTTTTAATGAAATGTTCTGTTTATGGTGAGTTTTTTTCCCTCCCTTTTATAGTGAAAAGGAAGGTTTCTCGGTAGGAAAGTCGGTCTGCTCTACGTAATTGTCTAATGCTGTGTAATGACAGGTGGATAGCAGTAATAAAAGCCTTTATTAGAATAAAATCTGTTTTGAGAGTGGAAGCGTAAACTGTCTTAGATCTGGAGCAAAAAAATGAAATCTTAGTACTTTCATGCTGAGTGGAAAATATTTACATGCAACTCAATTGAGCTGATTTTAAACTTTGTATTTGCATGTCATGTTAAAGATGGTTGGAGGAAAAGAGAAGGAAAGGTTTGCAGGCACTTTGGATAGGTTTCCTCTCCGAAACAATATATTGTAGAAATGCATTTAATATGGATAGGAGTGTACGTGTATGTTACCAAAAATGTTCCTTGAATGAGTTACTCATGCCAGGCAGGCACTCAAAATCTTTCAATGAAAGAGTAATAAATTTGGGGTCAGAATACCTGGATTTCAATCTCAGCTCTGTTCTTTATATACTCTGTTATGAGGGAGCAGTCATTTTCTCTAGGCTTGATATTCCTTATATATCTGTTTATCTATCTATCTATCTATATCTATATCTATCTATCTATCCTTCTATCTATTCATCCATCCATCATCTTCTATCCCTCTCTGTTCATCCTTCTTTCCTTTCATCTATTATCTATCTTCTGTCTATCTATCTATCTATTCATCTATCTATATTCTATCTATCCATCAATCTATTTATTCTAGATTCTATTTTAAAAGAAATCTCAATGCCCTTGCAACTCTGTTGGAATTGTACTTTATGATCACTGATACCAAAGGTTCTTTGGGAAAAGTACAGATCTCCCTGTGGGTGTGTTGGGCATACTACTAATAAATAATTAAGCTCCAAGAGGCCAAGGATCTTGGATTATTGATCTCAATTTCTTTAGGTGCCTAGCACAGTGCTCTGTAGATTGTCATCTGGCAAAGATGGTCAAGCTGTCATATGGCAAGTTGAAGGAAGCAGGGATGTTTAACATGGAGAAGAGAGGACCCAGGGGGTATGAGATAGCTTCCTTCAAGTGTTTCAAAGACTGTAATGTAGAGGAGGGATTAGATTTGCTCTCTTTTGACCCCAGAGGGCAGAATCCACAGCAGAGCAATGACTAGAAGTTGCACAGAGACCGGTTTAGGCTTAGTGTTAGGGCAAACTTCCAACAAGCAGCCTAGCCAAAAAATGGAAGGGGCAACCTCTGATGGTGACTCTTTTGTATATGTTTGGATTAAATGGCTGTTGAGTCTCTCCCAACTCTCAGATTCTTCAAGTCTAAGATTCTGCAGAATGGAGTTAGTTTTGAGAGGCAAAATAAGTACTAGATCTAAAGAAGATTTAGTTTCAAATCCTTCTGTGAGCATTTGCTGGGTAACCATAGGCTAGTGTCTTCTCTTCAGCAAGCCTCTCAACGTCCTCATCAGTACAATGTGGATTAGAATACATTTCTCACAGATGTGTGGTGAGGACCAAATGCAGTATGGACAACTCTTTGGAAACCTACATAAATTTTAGCTGTTTTAAATATTTGTTGAATTTTAGCATAATAGTTCCTCCAAAGTCAAAACCACTTGACTTCTTGAAGGTTCTACTGGAGGAACCTTATTTGACATACTTTTCTACTTGTATATACATCTTTGAATGCAGACCTGACATATCTAATATGTGAGGTCTGGTGCTCATTGTAGAAAGGCTGATGACACACTGAAATGTTGACCACCAACTGTTCACAGGTACTCATGAAAACCTTACAGTGACCCAGCAGGTTGTGATCTCTATTCATGGAAGCAGTGAGAAGCAGCATGATTCAGTAGAGTTAGGAAGACCTAGATTTGAATCCTGTGCCTCAACCACATGCTACTGCTTGATTATGGTCAAGTCACTTAATAGCTTGAGTATTCTGAGTTTCCTCATCCATTAAATGAATGTGACAGACTCATTGCCCTCTAAGTTCTCTTATACCCCTACATCTTCCATCCTATGAACATCCACACCAAAAACAGGCACAGATTCCTGGAGTACCAATATAAGCTTTAGTATTGAAAGTGCTTTAGTACACATACTCTTAATGTAATCTTTACAACAACAATGTAAGAGCAAGAATGAAGTTATTACTCCCATTTCACAGAGGAGGAAACTGAGGTACAGAGCAGATCATTCACTTCTTCAGGGACACTGATATTAAGTGGCAGAGAGAAGATTGTAACTCTAGTCTTATTCAATTCAATCCAACAAATATTTATTGAATGCATATATTGTTCTGGGAATCACAGGTTCCAGAATGTATACAGATGCGTAAATATGTTTACCACTGCAGGAAAATATCTTAGAAAGTAGAGGTTTGGAGGAAGATGAAGATTCTGAAACTAGAAAGTGAGGAGGAAGGGTATTTCAGACAAAGGGAACAGGCTGTATGCAAGTATGGAGACCTTGAAGGATGTAGAAAGAAGGTGGGATTGGTGGAGGTTTGTAAAAACTCCACTAAAAAGATTGGGCTAAACATAATCAGAGCTTTGAAATTCACTCTCAGTAGGCTCAGAATTCTGGGAGAAGGCTCTTGTCTTTATTTCCTGGAATTACGTGGGCTATTGGAAGAAGGTGA
>JAQQSK010016282.1:0-10491 GCA_028658325.1 Potorous gilbertii | reverse complement strand
CACTGTGTTGCTGCGCGGCCTCCACTGCTCCAGAATTTGTCAGGAGTTCTTTTTACAGGAAATCTATGGGCTGTGGGTTCGGACCTAGCATAGGTGAGTCTTTCTACTCCGCCATCTTGGGTCCGCCAATATTTCTGTTTTCTTGTAGAATGACCAGATAGTAGAACTGGAACTGGATAAGCTAAGTTTCTGTATGTCATAGATAAGACTATTATGGGAAGTACCCATGGGCCATAATTTGTAATCTCTCTTTCTAATAGTGATAGCCTGTCATAACTACTGATAGTGCACTGCAGTACTCACAGTCTTGGGGAGTTGCCTGTATGTTTGGCTGGTACAGCCAGAAGAAATGACCTAGCCTATTGGAATTTAAAAGGTCTACCTAGCAAAGGTATTTATATCCTTCCTCAAGTCCTTCAAGGCTGCATTTTACCTTTTATGACATTTCTTTTTTTTCCCATCAAAGCTGCCCTACCCATTTTAAACTAGATTTTTCTCTTCATTAAAATACTGGTAGTGGAGGGGAGACAATACATAGTATGATACATGTAGGGCCTGTATGCTTGTCAACTCAGTGCTACAAATAGTAATAATTCTAAGAGGATAAAATAACCCAGTTTTTACAAGTATTTATTTGAGCTTTATAAATGTACGAAAACACCTGTTTTTTAAAATTAATATGTTTTAGTTTTCAACATTGACTTTTATAAGATTTTGAGTTCTGAATTTTGCCCCTCTCCCCAAGACAGGATGCAGTCTGATGTAGGTGAACATATTAAACATATTTACACATTAATCATATTGTGAAAGAAGAATCAGAATAAAAGCGAAAAACCATGAGGAAGAAAAAACAAAAAAACAACCAAAAAAGAGAAAATAACATGCTTTGATTTGCATTCAGATGCCATAGTTCTTTCTCTGGATGTGGATAGCATTTTCCATCATGAGTCTTTTGGAATTGTCTTTGATCATTGCATTGTTCAGAAGAGCTAAGTCTATCAAAGTTAATCATTACACAGTGTTGCTGTTACAGTGTACAGTGTTCTTCTGGTTCTGCTCAGTTCACTTAGCATCAGTTTATGTAAGTCTTTCCAGGTTTTTCTGAAGTCCCTCTGCTCACTATTATGGAACTATAGTATTCCATTGCATTCATATACCACAACTTGTTCAGCTATTCCCCAGTTGAACAAGTTGTGGCATCCCCTCAATTTCCAATTCTTTGCCAAAACACTTCTCTCTTAATCTTATGTTCTTTACAGATGCTTGCTAAATTTGTGGAAAACTGCTTTTGGTGTAAGTTATTCTGCTGACCAGCTATGAAAGGAATGTAGCTAAACTAGCATCTGGAAGGCAGACTTGTATTCTGCATTTCATTTTTTTTTCATTGATAGCATTACTCATTCCCGTGTGTGGTTGCTAGTTTAATAAATTCATTTTATCATCAATTTTGTGTCTTCATCATTGTTATTTGAGATAATCATTGGTATATTGATTGATTGGTGACCTAACAAAGACATAGGGTTTGTCATTAGTAGAAATGTTTTCAGTTAACTCTGAAACAGGTCATTGAACTTTCATAAGTGTCTGAAAACCTTGTGTTGTAGAACCAAAGAAGCACAAAGTTTATGATGGGCCATTTACCTCCTCCCCTTTTATATTTTTTATCTTTTATTTTATATAGAGTTCATTTCTAAGTGTACTGTTCCTTCCTCCCCTGTGGAGAGAGCCATCTCTTGTAAAAAAAGAATAAAGAGAGGGGAGGAAATGCAGTTCTGCAAAACTAACCAACATATCAAATGGGATGGCATGAGCAGTTGTTTCATAAGCATAGCCCCATCTTTGCGAAGAAAGATATCTTTTTCTTTCTTTCTTTCTCTTTTTTTTTTTTTTACAAAAAGACATGCTCTCTCACTTTTTCATTAAAAAAAATCAACATACTTTTCTTAGCTTGTATTCAAGTAAAATTAAGAAGTTATTCATTTTTATTATTTTTAACTTTTATTATTTACAAAATAACTTAGTAATTAGAAATGTGAAGATAGATTTGTTAAGTTATAGCACCAAAAAACTTTCACATAAATGGTATTACAAACTAGTCATAATTTGTCACTTCATTTGACAAAGCAGAGAACTTTTTACCCAGCTTTCACAAAAATGTAACAGTACTTCAGGTTCAGATTTCTGTAATATTCTGTTTCAATTTGCTATCATAAGATAAATCTATTAAGTGTTCTTATTTAGGAGTAATAATACCAAATTGATCATCTTTGTCCACGGCAAATGAATTTCTAATCTATTCATATTTAGAAACATTTAAATTTCTAAAATGAGAATTCTGTCTAGACTGGTCAAGTGATTAAAACGTAAAATTTTCTATTCTATTTTCACAGTAAATATTTTTAAAATTGGAGGCACTGTAGGTATTCTGTAGGTATAACATTTTCGTAAATGTGATTTGCCTTTTCAAATCAGAGTATGAATTTTAAGGAGTTTGTATTGATTTGTTTAGAGCTCTCAGCTTTTAAAAGAAATAGCTATCAGGTACCCTTTGAAGTACTTGGAAGAACCTAAAATGTTTTGTAATAATATGCTTTTCCTTTTTTTTGCCCCATACCATGATACAATTTCCCAAAGATTCTCCCTTTATAAAGTTGAATATCTCATACCAACTTGAAAACGGTAGTTAGCTTCTCACTCATTTTTTGATGCAAGTAATTTTCTGTGAAACTTGCAATATGTCCAGATTTCACAGAGGTCATTTTTTTAACTACAGTAATTCTCTTAAATCTCTCTTTTCTCTCAACATTGATTGAACCCTGCTTGTGCAGAGTCTAGTACAATTTCCCATGTAATTTTTATTAAAATTTATCTTGAAATGACATTGCTGTCAATAGACTTGAGTAGTAAGCCTTTCCTTGCATCAGTTTCAACAACATATGGTACATGTGTAATTCAATGAACACTTTAAACTACTAACATCAACCTTTTTAGTTTCTAAATTAGTTGAGACAATAGGTCTTCAAAATAGACACTGCATTTCTGTGGACACTTTACCTTTTTTCCTGTAAGTGGAGCTATTCTGTTTTGCTTAGTATATCACTCTTTAAGCTTCACTTTCTTTTTTTTTCCTTTAAGAGCAATCTGGATAATTTTATTTATCTTGCATGTAGAGCACTGGACTTAGAAAAGTCATGGATTCAAATTTCAAATCCTACCTCATGTAGTTGCTAGCTTTGTGACCTTGTCAGTCACAAAGTCTCTGGGTTTCCATTTCCCTAACTGTAAAATAAGAGGGTTGGATTAAATTCAGACCCAAACCCATGATACTTTGTAATCATGACTAGAGTAACTAGGGTTTAGAACAAGCCATTGACATTCTAATTGCTATAAAGAATAGTTGCTATTCTCTTTTCTTTTTTTTAATTATTATTTTTAAAAAATATAATATACAATAATATAAAAATTTTAAATATTATATAAAAATAATAAAAAATAAAAAAAATTATTATTTTTTATTATTTTATTTTCAGTGCTCCACCATCACTTCCATATAACCTAGATTTTTTTTCCCCCTCCTTTCCCCCCCTCACCCCTCCCTCCCCAGGACAGCATACAATTCTATATATACATTCCCACTAAATACACCCTCACCTTGCATAGAAGAATTAAAATGAATGGGAGAAATCATAAAACAAACCAAAACATAATACAAAAGAAAATGATCTGCTATGATTTATCAGTCATCATGATCTACAATGGAATTGTAGAAAGAACTACAATTCCATAGTTCTTTCTCTGGATGTGGAAGGTATTTTGCCTTAAAAGGAATTTTTAAAGTCCTTGCATTGCAGTGAAATACTGTCTACCAGAAAAAAATCCTCACACATGTGGTTGTTGCTGTGTACTAAGTTTTCCTGATTCTGCTCCTTTTGCTCACCATCAGATCATAAAAGTCTTTCCAGGCTCTCTGAAGTCTTCTTGTTTATCATTTCTTATCTCACAATAGTATTCCATTACATTCATATACCACAATTTGTTCAGTCATTCCCCATTTTATGGGCATCCTCCTGATTTCCAGTTTTTGGTCACCACAAAGAGAGCTGCTGTAAATATTTTGTACATGTGGGACCCTTTCCCATTTTTATGACCTCCTGAGGATACAGTCCTAGAAGCAGTATGGCTGGGTCAAAGCGTATGCACATTTTTGTAGCCCTTTGGGCATAGTTCCAAATTGCTCTCCAGAATGGTTGGTTCAGCTCACAGCTCCACCAATGATGAATTGGTGTTCCAACTCCCCTACATCTTCTCCAGCATTTATCATCTTCCTGTTCTATTAGCCAGTCGGATAGGTGTGATGTCTCAGAGTTGCATCTCTAATTGATAGTGATGGTGATTTAGAGCATTTTTTCATATGATTACAGATATCTTTAATTTTTTCCTCAGAAAACTGCCTGTTCATATCATTTGACCATTTGTCAATTGGGGAATGACTTGTACTGTTGTACATTTGACTCAGTTCTGTATATATTCTAGAAATGAGGCCTTTATCCCTGAGCTTAGCTGTAAAAATTCTTTCCCAGTTTTCTTCTTCTCTCCTAATCTTGGTTGCATTGGGTTTGGTTGTGCAAAACTTTTCAGTTTAATGTAATAAAAATTATCCATTTTGCACTTCATAATGCTTTCTATCTCTTGTTTAGTCAAAAATTCTTCCCTTCTCCATAAATCTAATACATACACTATTCTTTGCTCCACTAATTTGTTTATGGATCATGTACCCATTTGTACTTTATTCTTGTGTATGGTGTCAGGCATTGGTCTATACCTAGTTTCCGCTATAGTGTTACCCAGTTTTCCCAGCAATTTTTGTCAAATAGTGAGTTCTTTTCCCTGAAGCTAGGATTCTTGGGTTTATCAAACAGGAGATTGCTATATTTATTGACTATGATGTCTTGAGTATCTAACATATTCCACTGGTCTACTCTTCTGTTTCTTAGCCAGTACTAAGTGGTTTTGATAATTGCTGCTTTATAATACAATTTGAGATCTAGTTGGGCTAGGCCACCTTCTCTAGCATTTCTTTTCATTAGTTCCCTTGATATTTCTGGACTTTTATTCTTCCAGATGACTTTTGATGTTTTTTCTAGCTCTAGAAAATAATTATCTGACAGTTTGATTGGTTATGGCACTGAATAAATAAGTTAATTTAGGTAGAATTGTCATCTTTATTATATTGGCTCAGCCAGTATGAGCAACTGATGTTTTTTCGCTTACTTAGATCTGGCTTAATTTGTGTGAAAAGTGTTTTGTAATTGTGTTCATATAGTCCCTGGATTTGTTTTGTCAGGTTGACTCCCAAATATTTTATAGTGTCTACCCTATCTTTATATGGGATATCTCTTTCTGTCTCTTGCTGTTGGGCTAAGCTTCACTGTCACCACATGTTGTGAGTAGCAGTGATGCTTCGTTTCAAATGAGGCTTTTTACCCCCAGTAATTTTGAAAGAATGAATTAAAAAAAATATTAAGCATAATGCCAAGCACTTGGGATACATTTCTTTTTAAAGAGATTGTATTTGATACTTGGAGACTACAGTTAGGGAGTTTTCCAGCCAGTCAGCTTTTCCATGGTGCTTAGGATCCAGCAGCAAAGCATGTGATAAGGTGTTTTAATCAATGTTATTAGGTTGGTAGAAAAGACTGAGTGATTTCCCTCTTTGGGCTTAGCTTAACAATGGGCCTTTTTTTTCCTGCCCCACTCATCATCAAGACGTTTATGTTCTAAAAACTGGACCTTCACAACCTTAGAGAGTAAACATATTAGATTTATATTTTAGCCTTTAGAAATGAGCATTTGAGAGGTATATGGAATACTTAGCACAGTGAAGTCTGTGGTTAAGGACCTCAAGCCAAAGTAGAGACTAAGACTTAGGGCAATAGCTAGCTGTAGATGGGACTTGCATTAGACAAGTAAAAAGTTTCAGATCCAAGAGTACAAGAGAATAAGAATCTGAGGGAAAAGCTTTTTGCTTTTTCTAAAAGCTGAAAAAAGTCTGAGCTTTGAAAGAAATACCTGCTTTTCCTTTGATGACATCTGCTGCACCACCTAGTTTCCCACATTTCATACATTTCATATAATCACTATCTTACTGTTATCAGAGCAATTAGGAGTCTACTTGGGGAACATCAGTGTGAATCTGTTACGTTGGAATGATCCTAAAAGAAGCAAAGGTCAAGAAATGAAGGGAGGAGAAATGGGGGAAATTATCTTTCATAAAAGAGGCACTCAAGGAAGTTTATACAGCAGAAGCGGAAAAAGGAATGAAAAGCAGGCATGCTTCAAACTTACTCTCATCTAAATTGATTCAAGGAGGTTACAAAAATTCTTCCCTAACAGGGAAGTAGTGAAAGGGCTAAGAGAAACTGGGCATTAGTAAGAGGGAGAATAGATTAAGAGAAGCAGCAAAATAGATTTGAAGAGGTGACAGAGTAGAAAATGGGAAGGATAAATAGAATGGAATGGAGGGAAACCCACAGTTAGCAATCACAACAATGTGAATGGGATGAACTTGTCTGTAAAAGGCAAGAGAATAGCAGAATGGATTCAAAGCCAGCATTCAGTAATACCTTGTTTAGATGAGGCATACTTGAAACAGAGACCCAGGGTTCAAAGAAGGGACTGGAGTGCAGACTATGTCTTCAGGTGAAGTGAAAAAGGCAGTGGAGTAAAAGTAGACCTAATTAGAAGAGATCATCAGAAAATCTTGCTAAAAGGTACCATAGACGATGAATTAACGTCAATATTGAACATATATGTACCAAATGGCATAGCATCCAAATTCTTTTTCTTTAAAACATGTAATTTATTTATTTTTCAGTTCTCAGCATTCACCTCCACAAGAATTTGAATTCAAAATTTTCTCCCCATCTCTCCCCCCCACCCCCACCCCAGGACACCATGCACTCCATCCCACCCTTCCTCCAGTCTGTCTTCCCTTCCACCACCCACCCTTCTTCCATCTCCCTTCGCCTCTATTTTCCTGTAGGGCAAAACAGATTTCTATACTTACTTGCCTGTGTAGCTTAATTTTCAGTTGCACGCCAAAACAATTTTTAACATTCGTTACCAAAGCTTTGAGTTCCATATTCTCTCCCTCCCTCCCCACCTACCCCCATTGAGAAAACAAGCAATTCAATATAGGTCATACATGTGTAACAGTGCAAAGCACCTCCCTAACAGTCATGTTGTAAAAGACGAACCACATTTTCCTTTCCTGTCCTGTCCTCAGTCTTCCATTCTCTCCCTGACCTGTCCTCCCAACAATAGTGTTTGCTTCTGATTATCTCCTTCCTTGTTTGCTGTCCCTTGTATTATCTTCCCTCTCCTATCCCTTTTGCCCTTGTGTTCCTGCAGGGTAAAATAAATTTCCATGTCCAGTTGAGTGTGTGTTATTCCTCCTTAAGCCAAATCCTGTGAGAGCAAGGTTCACTCATTTTCTTTCATCTTCCCCTCATTGTAAAAGCTCCTTCTTCCCTCTTTCATGTGAGATGATTCACTACATTCCATCTCTCCTCCAATTACATTCCATTCAGCAATAAATTTTTTAGGTGTTCTCTCTTCACATTCAGCTCATCCTGTGCCCTCTGTCTATGTATATACATACATACATACATACATACATATACACACACATACATACATATACCCATGTACATATACATACCTATGCATATGGAATATACACATGCATACATACCCATACATATACTACATATATATTCCTTCTACCCTAATACTGAAAAAAGTCTCATGAGTTACAAGTAACATCTTTCCATGTAGAAATGTAAACAGTTCAACTTTAATGAGTTCCTTAAGTCTTCTTTTTCCTGTTTACCTTTTCATGTTTCTCTTGATTCTTTTATTTGAAAGTCAGATTTTCTATTCAGTTCTGGTCTTTTCAGCAAGAATGCTTGAAAGTCCTCTATTTCATTGAAATTCCATTTTTTCCTTTTCCATTTTTCCATTTTTGCTGGGTTGGTGATTCTTGGTTTTAATCCTAGCTCCTTTCATCTTTGGAATACCATATTCCAAGCCCTTTGATCTCTTAGTGTAGAAGCTGCTAAATCGTGTGTTATCTGATTGTATTTCCATAGTACTTTAATCATTTCTTTCTGGCTGCTTGTAATATTTTCTCCTTGACTTGGAACTCTGGAATTTGGCTATAATATTCCTAGGAGTTTTCCTTTTGGAAAGTGATTGGTGAATTCTTTTTTTTTTAATTTAATTTTTCAGTGTTCTGTAATCACTTCCATATATCTTATATTTTTCCCCTCCCCCCCGAGACAGCATACAATTTTATATAGATTCTACACATACATTCCTATTAAATATATTTTTAAAACCTTAGTCATGTTGCGTAGAAGATTTAAAATGAATGGGAGAAATCATAAAGAAAATGGTCTGCTTCATTCTGTGATTAAATTCGATAGTTCTTTCTCTGGATGTAGAATGCATTTTGCCTCAAGAGTCCACTGGGAATTTTTCCATCCTTGCATTGCAATGAAGTACCAAGTCTACCAGAAAAATTCCTTGCACACTGTGATTGTTGCTGTGTACAAAGTTCTCCTGGTTCTACTTTTTTCAGTCAGCATCAGTTCAAACAAGTCTTTCCAAGCCTCTTTGACATCTTCCTGTTCATCATTTCTTATAGCACAATAGTATTCCATTACAATCATATACCACAGTTTATTCAGTCATTCCTCAATTGATGGGCATCCTCTTGACTTCCAGTTTTTTGCCACCAAAGAGAGCTGCTATAAATATTTTTGTATATGTGGGATCCTTTCCTATTTGTATGATCTCTTGGGGATACAGTCCTAGAAGTGGGAATTGCTGGGTTAAAGGGTATGTACATTTTTGTAGCCCTTTGAGCATAGTTCCAAATTGCTCTCCAGAATGGTTGGATGAACTCACAACTCCACCAACAATGCATTAGTGTTCCAACTCCCACATCTCCATTCTAATTTTTAAAGAACTATTTTCTTTAGTGAGCTTTTGAACCTCCTTTTCCATGTGTCCAGTTCTGCTTTTTAAAGCATTCTTCTCCTCATGGGCTTTGTGGACCTCTTTTGCCATTTGGGTTAGGCAGTTTTTGAAGATGTTATTTTCTTTGGGTCTCCTTTACCAAGCTATTGACTTGCTTTTCTTACATAACTCTCATTTCTCTTCCCAATTTTTCCTCCACCTGTCTTACTTGATTTTCAAAATCCTTTTTGAGCTCTTCCATGACCTGAGACCGTCACATAATTGTTTTGGAGGTTTTGGATGTACAAGCCTTGACTTTGATGTCTTCCTCTGATGGTATGCTTTGTTCTTCCTCATTTGAAAGGATGAAAGAAAATACCTTTTCACCCAGAGAGTAACTTTCTATAGTCTTATTTTTTTTCCCTTGACTTTTGAGTCCTTTGTCCATTGGAGGGTATGCTCTAAGGACCTGTAAGTTCTCAATTCCTCTAAGGGGGATAGGAGTTTCAAGGGATAGGAGTTTACTCCTCTCCCAGCCTGCGCTCTTGTCTGTGAGCAACCACAAGCACTCTTTTCCGCCCTGGAACTGCGAGTAGGATTCCTTCTTCACAACCACCACCAGCTCCATGTCACCAGTGCTCCTCCTCATCCAAGAACTGCCATTCAAGGCTGAGGTCCAGCTCAACTGCTCAGTTCCCCCAGGGTCTTTAGGACCACGGCTCCAAAAGTGGATGCTGCTGCCATAATTGCAGTGGCTGCTGCTGCCCTGGGGCCGGAGCTGGGCCCAGACCACACTCCTCTCTCCCAGGTGAAAGAGCTTTCTTACTGACCTTTGAAGCTGTCTTTGGTGTTTGTGGGTTGAGAAATGTGGGAACAGCAGCTTCTACCTGTTCTGTTCCGAACCATGGTGATAGACCTTTCCTGTTGACCTTCCAGGCTGTCTTGGGCTGGAAATCTGTTTCACTCTGTCATTTTGTGGCTTCTACTGCTCTGGAATTTGTTTAGAGTAAATTTTTACAGGTATTTTATGAGCTATAGAGGCAGAGCTAGAGGAGGTCTGTCCTTCTACTCTAACATCTTGACCCTGCCCCCAGAATCCAGAATCTTTTCTTTTTAATTTAACTTTTAACATTCATTTTCACAAAATTTTGGGTTCCAAATTTTCTCCCCATTTCTCCCCTCCCCCCATCCCAAAACGCCAAGCATTCTAATTGTCCCTATCACCTATCTGCCCTCTCTTCTAACATCCCTTCCTTCCCTTGTCCCCATCTTCTCTTTTGTCCTGTAGGGCCAGATAACTTTCTAAACCCCATTACCTGTATTTCTTATTTCCTAGTAGTAAGAACAATACTTGACAATTGTTCCTACAATTTTGATTTCTAACTTCTCTTCATCCCTCCCTCCCCACCCATTCCCTTTGGGAAGCAAGCAATTCAATATAGGCCATATCTGTGTAGGTTTGCAAATGAC
>JAQQSK010016281.1:0-10491 GCA_028658325.1 Potorous gilbertii | reverse complement strand
ATATATACAGAGAGTACAGGTCAAGTTGAATCAGAAGGGATGATATCTAAAAAAATAAAATTAAGGGGTGAGAGAAGAATATATTGGGAGGAGAATGGGAGAAATGGAATGGGGCATATTATCTCTCATAAAAGAGATGAGAAAAATCTTTCTCAATGGAGGAGAAAAGGGAGGAGGTAAGTGGGGAAAAGTAAAGATTATTTATTCTCTCTTCACATATAGCTTAAGGAGGGAATAATCTGCTCACTCAACTTGGTATGAAAATCTATCTTACACTACAGAGAAGTAGGGGAGAAGGGAATAAGCAGGGTTGGGGGGATGATGGAAGGGAGGGCAAATGGGGGAAGGGAGTAACTAGAAGTAAACACTTTTGGGAAGGGACAAGGTCAAATGAGAGAATAGAATAAAGGGGGGACAGGCTAGGATGGAGAGCAATATAGTCTTACACAACATGACTATTATGGAAGTCTTTTGCAAAACAACACATGTATAGCCTGTATTGAATTGCTTGCCTTCTCAGTGGGGATAGGTGGGGAGGAAGGAAGGGAGAGAAGTTCAAATTCAAAGTTTTAGGAACAAATGTTGAAAATTGTTTTTGCATGTAACTGGAAAATAAGAAATACAGGTAATGGGGTATAGAAATTTATCTTGCCCTACAAGAAAAGAGAGAAGATGGGGATAAGGGAAGGATGGGGTGTGATAGAAGGGAGGGCACATTGAGGGAATGGATAATCAGAATGCAAGGTGTTATGGGATGGAGGGAGGGGAGAGATGGGGAGAAAAATTGGAACTCAAAAAATTTGTGGAAATGAATGTTGTAATCTAAAAATAAATAATTTTTTTAAAAAATAAAAAGTATCTACACCTGCACAAAATAATGAAGAAAAAAATGTACAGAACCAAGATAACATTATATACAGTAACAGCAATATTGTTTCAAGAACAACTTTGAGTGAATGCTATTTTGTCTATTATAAATACCCAAATTAACTATAAAGGACATATGAAGACAGACACTACTTGCATCCAGAGAAAGAAGTGATAAATAAAAGTATGTATAAAATAATTTTACGTATGGGTGTATACATACATGTATATGTGTGTATATATATATATATGAATGTATATATGGATGCATGAGTGTAAATGTATATGTGTGTGTGTATATATATATACATATACATATATGCATGTATTTGTGTCTAATGGTAGCCATCTTTAGGGGAGAAAAGGGGAGGAAGAAAAAAAAGAAATGTACATGATAATTTTGTGTATATTTGAAAGGAATAACAAGTTGTATATAGTAAATTTGAAATTTCATGTACAATCATCCTTTTTATTGTATGTTATGGAAATGCTTGTTTTATTCCATAAGTTAAAAATAAAATTTTATCCCAATCTGTCACATTCATTTAACATACATCCACTAGAATGAGTGACCAAAACAGTTTGTTATTTAAGGCTTATAATTTTCAGAACCCCTTTGATACTCTGTGTTCCATAACACAAAGGGAATAGGCTCCCAGACACAAGTGATCACTACCCTAGTTACATACTGTTTAGACATTCTTGAAAGAGAGTGGCATATTAGATGTCAACCACATGGCCCTCGCACAGTCTATTTTGGTCAAGTTGAGATTCAAGTGGTTGGTATGCTCTGGTTACAAGACTCATGAACAGTTGGTCAGCCAAGTGGATCAATGACCCAGCTGTTGCTCTGCCCAACCCTTCATAGAGATAGATTTCCAGAAGTCTTTAGAAACTTTAACAAAGTCAATAACTCACTTCTGTGACTTCTCCAAGTCAAGTTTGGAGGTTGGTACTCCAGTCAGTCAGTCAATAAGCATTTATTAGGCATTAACTATGTACTTACTAACTAGAGATTCAAAGAAAGGCTGGAAAATTAAAACATCCCTGACCTCAAGGAGAATACATTCTAATGGAGCATTGGTGGCGACAGGGAGTAGCAGCCTTACATGCCTTTCTAAAGAGAAGATGTAGAGGTCCACAATGAAACCAACAAATGAAAACAGACACAATCAGGCATCCAGAGAAGATGTCATACTGGTGTCTCTCTTTAAGTCCAAAGGTTTCTCTTAGGCTTCCTGAGGGACAGCTTTTTGAGTAAATTGAGGCAAAGATATTTAGAAGCCATTCATGGTCCTTTAGTTTTTAGGTAAAGCATTTATATTTTTGTGGAAAATAGCCTCTGGGAACAACTATGAAACAAGTTGGAAGACTTTAGAACTCTGATGCAGGAACCAATCATATCAGAGGACTAAGGATGAAACCTGCTTCCCTTCTCTTTCTTGGCAGAGAGTGGACTGGATGTGGTCATGTAATACTTGAAATCTTACTCTTTTTGTGGGATGTTGAACTGTAAGACTTTGGGGGTACTTAGCTCTCTAGTGACAATAGACTCTGGCTGCCACAGGCATCCAGTACTTCTAGCAGTCATTGGTGGCAGGTCCTATCATCACACCTGTTTCTATCCTTGAGACTGAGAGCAGCTGTTGTATAATCCTTTTACCAAACACTCAAGACCTATGGCCTTAGCACAGTTCAAGGTACATAACAGGCACTATACAAATGCTTATTCACTTCCTACTTCTCTTCCTTGGTTACAAGGGGCTTACGACAAAGGATTTAGAGCTAGAAGGCATCTTAAAGCCATCTAATGCACTGGCATATATGAGCCCATGTGCACGCGCGCACGCACACACACACACACACACACACACACACACACACACACACACACATACTGTCATTTTGCAAATGAGGAACTAAGGCCAAATCAAGTTAAATGAGTTGCCCAGGGTCACCTAAACAGTAAGTAGCAGAGACGGCATGTGAATCCAGGTCCTCTGATCCCAAATCTAGCACACTCCGTTCTGGAGTGTACCGTTCTGTCTCTCTCAGCTACTTGGGAGGAGGCAACTTGGATGGCAGTTGTTTTTGCTACATTTTGCTATATTTTAGGCTATTTTGTCACCTCATAGTTTCTTTGTGCTCTGGGACATTCTACTTTCGGTAAATAAGGAGTAGGTTACCACAAATATTCCCTCTATCTCTAAAACTATGATCTTGAAATGTCCTTGTTCTCACTGTGATACAAAATTGTAAATGCTTACTGGTCTGAAGGGGGAGGTCCTTTCAATGGGCCTCAGAGCATTGTGATGGACAGTTTTGAAATCCAAGCAAGGTAAACCCTTGGGGTATCTGTTTAAGACCCTGTTACATATTAGAGGGGGTGTTTGGAATACTTTTACATTGTTTAAATTTGTGTGTGTGTGTGTGTATGTGTATGTATGTGATTCCTACAAAAATGAAGCCTCAAACTGCTCCCTTTGCACTCTTCCATCTCCTAAGGGTCCAGGTTGCTCAAGGGCTCCCAGCTCTACTCTTAGGCTGTGTAAGTAACTCACCTCTTCCACATCCTCTTCCTCACACTGTGTGCCTTCACCACCCCATTTCCTGTCCCCACGCACACTACCTCCATACCTCTTTCCCAGCTTTTCTTGGTATTTACTGTACTCTTTCCCCCATACTCTCTGTGGTTATTAAAGTGATTATAGCCCCATTTTCCACTGCCATCATAGTCTTTCCCAGTGAGTACCCAAAGAACTGGGTACGCCTGTCCTCCTTTCATAATTTTATAATTTCACAAATGATCAATTGGCCCATCATTTTATTGGTAAAGGGAACTCTCAGTGAAGAAATTTCCTCTACCAACATGTACATACCAAAAATGTATTATTTAAATGGCAGGGTAGCTGCTATACTAGCTTCTGTTCTTCCTGCTAGATTCCTCCTCCCCATCACCTTCCTGATGTCAGGGTCCTCTTTGAGAATGAAGGACAAAACAACCACAACCCTATAATACAATTACCCACAGTCACACAACTGTGTAGTAAATAGAATCCTGGAAACTTCTCTCAATGAGTAACTTCTCAGAGTCCAGGCATTGTATGAAAAATGATGAATTTCTTTGTAACTTCTACCAAATTATTCATTGCCTTAGGGAGGGAGGAAGGGAAAGAGGAAGAAGATTTGGAATTCAAAAATGTATATAAAAAAGAATGTTAAAAATCATCTTTACATCTAATTGGAAAAAATAAAATACTATCTAATAGAAAAAGTTATCTGTTTCATGTATGACATGCCTAAGGTTTCATTCATAAACTCATGGGATAATTTTAAATTTTTATCCCCCTAAGAAAAATGTAGCTCCACCCCTCCACACACTCACTATGCCATAGCTATACTTATGATGATGGTTGACATCCAGGTGATTCAGTCATGGAGTGCTGTACTTGGAGTCAGGAAGATCTGAGTTTGAATTCTGTCTCAGACCCTTCCTAGCTTTGTGACCCAGGGCAAGATACTTAACCTCTTAACCTCAGTTTCCTCATCTATAAAATGGGGAGAATAGTCCGTTCCTCACAAGCCTGTTGTGAAGCTTAGATGAGATAATATGTGAAAAGTGCTTTGCAAACCTTAAAGCACTACTTAAATGTTAACTGTTTTCATTGCTATCCACATTTCTTCACAATTTCGGATTCTTAAGGAACGATTACTGTTTCTGCTTCAGGGATCAAGTGATGAAGTAATCTGCCGAAGACTACCTCATCTTCAGTGCAGTTTGAATTGCACTTCAAGTGCCAAAGACACTGCCCAATCCACCCCCATCTACTCTCCCCAGCCGCAGCCCTCACCCCCTACCAGTGGAGGAAAGTATAAGGCCACTAGGCTGTGCTATGTCCCTGCTCTGAATTCCTGTCTGGAATGTTTATTGGGCACAAGGGAAAGAAAAAAGTGCTCAGGAATTCCAGAGCTAGGGCTGAGGTATGATGTTCTGTCCAGATGAGATCATGAGTTTTGGGAAACTCAAGACATGCTAAAGAATTTAAAGACTGGAAAAGGAGAGATCAGATGAATACTAGAAAGGGCAGTCACTGTTTTCTTAAAGTAATTCCTGTGACCTTGGGCAAATCCTGGAGACAGAGAGACTTAAAAAGGAGTGCTGGCCTAAGAGACAGAAAATCTAGATCCCCAGTCTTTACTACTTGTTCAAATTTAGTCACATCATTAACCTCACCGTGTCTCATTTTCCACATCTATAAAGTGGAAATAATCATACCTGCCTGTTAACCAGAAGGCAGTTGTGAGTTTCAAATGAGATATTTTTAATACAGATGGAAAATATTTTTCACTTCTATGGGCCACAGATTTCTCATCTGTAAAATGAAGCATCTGGAGCACCAATTATACCACAAATCACAATAAGCTCCAAGAAGAAACATAAAATGAATATAAAAGGTCAAACTGATGAGGAATGCATGACCCTTGCCCTTCTTCCCCAATGAATTTGTATACCTACTTCTTGAGCAGGGAAATGATGAGATTAACAGCAACCTTTCTGGAAATGATGAGAAAAGCAGAGGACCCTCCAGCCTAGGTAAATGGATTGGTCTTTGAGATATTGAGATTCAAATAGATTGGTCAATGAAATATGAAACTCCCTGGGGCCCCCCTGCCCTGGGCAAATGGGTTGGACAATGGAATCAAAACTCTAAACTGCTGCCCCTGCCTGCATATACCTGATCACCTGATCACCCTGCCTACAGCAAGTTTTCCTCCATAAATACCCCTAGCTACTGGGTGTCTCTCTCAAGGGGCAGTGACCTCCCTTAAAGAGGAGCATGCTTGGTGAGCTATCCAGAATAAATGCTTTCATTTGATTTGGAGGCAGCCTGAACAAATTCTTTCAAGACAACACCATGACACGCACACTCCTTGCCCCCAACGTTCTGGTGACCTCTTCAATATTATTTTAAAAGTTGAAGAGAATGGAAGTTCCTTTCACAACTACAGTTTGGAGAGAATTCTTAACCAAACAAGGGATAGAGGTCACCACAATGGACAAAATGAGTCATTTCAATAACCCAAAATCGAAAAGCTTTTGCACAAATAAAATCAATGAATCGAGAATGAGAACTATCAAGTGCAAAAATATTTGCATCAGGTATCACTGGAAAAGTCAGTAACCTAGACCAATAAGGAGTTAACCCAAATAGGGCAAGGGCCATTTCCCAAAACATAAGCAGTCAAAGGATATGAACAAATGATTCATAGGGTCATAGATTGTGAGCTAGAAGAGCTTTTAGAAGTCACCCAGTTCAAACCCCTCACTTTATAGATGAAGAAATTAAGATATTAAGCAATTTACACAAAATTTCACAGAGGTAATAACTGATAGAGATCTAAATACAGCTCCTCTGCTAGTAAATTCAACATTATTTCCACATAAGAACTGCAAACTATAAGTAACCATATGAAGACCAAAAAAAAAAAAGAATTCTGCAGTTTCACCTCATACCAGGGGTATTTTGAAGCCTGTCTTTGTGGCACAGCATCTCTATCTCCCCCTCACCTCCCAGGGCAGTACCCTGGGCCCCTATGTGCCAAAGCTTTTCATCGTGTTTTTACTGGATACCAAAAACCTTAGCTATAGCAGTGACACATTTTTCTAGGGAAATTGGCAGGCCCTTCGGGCAATCCAGTTGGAGTTCATGAACCTTACTGTCTGACTCTGAGGGAAGTCTGGGTAATGGAAGTGAATTGCTGCAAGCAAGCAAACAAACAAAACCCTCCCAGCAGCAGGTGACAGGGTGTTGTAGTCCTATAATAGAATTTCAGAAGTGAAAGGGACCCTAGTAATCCAACCCATACCTGAAAGGAATCCCTCACTAGGTTATATCACACAAAAGCCAGATCCACTCCTTGAGGTAGTTCTAAGTGTTGGAAAGTTTTCCCTGACATCAAGCCTAAACTTGCCTCCTTGCACCGTTTACTCCTGGTTCTGCCCTATGGGGCTAGATGGAACAAAATCTAACCAGTCTCCCACATGACAAGCTTTCAAATACTTGAACACACCTATCATGTCCTTCTCCACACTAAACATTGCTAGTTATTTCAATTGAATCCCATAAGGCATGGACTCAAGACCCTTCTCAAAATGTGTTCCCCTCCTCTGGACACTTTGACTAATTTATTAGGTGGTGCATAAGAGCTCTGGACTTGCAGTCAGGAAGACCTGAGTTCAAATCTAACTTTAGACACTTAATAACTCTTTTATCCTGGACAAGTCACTTAATCTCTCTCAGTCTCAGTTTCCACATGTGAAAAACAATAGTATCTCCCTCAAAATGTGATTGAGAGAATCAAATGAGATAACATATAAAATGTGTTGGAAACTTTAAAGAGCCATATAATGCTGGCTATTAAGCGTACAGTACTGTATTAGGTGCCATGAAAATACAAATACTAGCTAAAAGTTCTTTCTTTTCCTTAACAAGTTTATGGTCCAAAAGAGAGATTACATACTGATGTAAATACTTACAATAATGACACTACATTTATTTCCCTGGACACTTTGCCAGGGGAGAAGTGTTGGTTCCAAAGAGAAATCCAGCCATATGTTTTCTTGCCTATGTGTTGTGTGTTGTGTGTGTATGTGTGTGTGTGTGTAAAATTATATATCTGTGTTGCCTCAATAGCTGTAACTATAAGCCCAAAGAAAAAGGGTCAAGTTTTATAGCCCCTGGTCCCCAACATGGGGAATCTTACAGCAGATGTTGGTTATTTTCAATGATGCATTATTAGAAAGTTATTAAAGCTATTTATATGCCCATTCCAATAGCAAAAGCCTTGTTTTGATTTAGAGAAGGGATCGAGAGATAGTGAAAGACTATCTCCCTTAAGGACCTAAAGTATGGTAACCTTATGGATAGAAAAGGGAGGGGCCAACCTTTCAGACTTTGTCAGAAAGCCTTTGTCTATTCTTTAGCTACATCATTAGCTGGGGGACGAATGGTAGCTTTCTTTCCCAAAGGGGATGTCACTGCTCAAAGCTTTCTCTTGGCAGTGAAGCTAAAAGGTAGTAGGGGCAAAAGGAAAGAAGAAAACAGTAGACACCCATCCCATGCTCTTTAAAAATGCAGAAAACTGAAATATAAGGACCAAATGCAGCCATCTGTCCCTAGCGTACTCTTCATGAATTTCTAGGGAAAAAAATCCTTTTTAAAAAAACCTTGCTTAACTAGGTTTAAAATGAACAGGTAGACCAGTAAGACCTGACCTTCTGAAGTTTCTATGAGCTTCCCCTACATTCATCCCAGCTTGGTTCCAGGAAAGTCCTATCTCTGATGAAATTACTCACACCAAAGTTGTAGGAGCCTCCTATCAGTAATGTAAACTTGGAGCTAGAATTGGGTTGTGCCTTACTGAATGCCGACACCCTTCCCAACCCCCCCAAGTTTCAGGGAATTCATGGGGTTCAAGCACAATAACCAGCATTCTTAGAGTGATTAACTTAAAACTGTTCAGTGAATAAATGCTAAAACTAAACTAAGCTCTAAAACTAAATGCTAAGAGCTCCCCTCCCCCAGTTTTAACAGTTTTATTTAAAGTTTTGAGTTCCAAATTCTATCCCTCCCCCATTTCCTCTCCTTCCCCCTCTCTGGGACAGTAAACAATCAGATATAGGTTATACATGTACAATTACCATTTCCATATTAGTCATTTTGTACAAGGCTCTAATAAAAGAAAAAAGAAAGCGAAAAAAATAGCATGCTTCAGTCTGTATTTAATCAATAACAGTTCTTTCTCTGGAGGTTAATAGTATGCTTCACCATTAATTAGTCCTTTGGGATCACTGTTGAGAATAGCTAAATCCTTCATAATCCTTCATCAAAGAATATTGTTGTTAACTGCGTACAATGTTCTCCTCATTGTGTTCACTTCTCTATGCATCAGTTCATGTAAGTCTTTCTAAGTTTTTCTGAAAGTATCCTGCTTGTCGTTTCTTATAGTACAATAATATTCCATTACAATCATATACCACAGCTTGTTTAGCCATTCCCCAATTGATGGGCATCCCTACAATTTCTAATTCTTAGCTACTATAGGGCTACTATAAATATATAACTATTCATTTTATATGATTAATTTTTGATGGATTTTTTATTAATTTTTCTGGGTGGATATTGTTTTTGTTGCTTTAAAAAATTTAATTTAAAAAATTCAGCATATTGGAAAGCTAACGAAGATGTATTATGCTAATTTATTTTTTAATAAACAAAATCTATTTTTTCCTCCTTCTTCCTTCCCTCCATTGGATAAAAAAAAAGAGAAAGAAACAAAACTCTTCTACCAAACACATATGCTCAAGTAAAACCCATTCCAGCACTGGTCACGTCCAACATAGCATGGTCTCATTCTGCTCCCTGAGTCTATCACATTTCTTCATCATTGGTCCTCTGGAATTATGCTTATCATTTGTGTTGATGAGATCTTAAGTCTTTCAGAGTTGTTTTTCTTGGCAATGTTCTGTTATCGTCTGAGTTGTTCTGCTTCTCCTCTCTCAGTCTTCATCAGTTCATACAAGTCTTCCTCTTTTTATTTAATTTCCTCCTTTTCATCCTTGAATGCCCTTAGGATACTTCTACTTTTTCTCTCTGCTTTATGAGACTATTTTGCTCACAATCATTCAAGAAGTCAAGTCAACAATTCCTTTCACAATATTATTCCATTCCTCTCCTATACCGTAATTTGTCTAGCAATTCTCTAAATGATGGGCATCCCCTTAGTTGCCAGTTCTTTACCAATCTGGAAACAGCTGTTATAAATGATGTAGAACATTGAGTCCTTTACATCTTTTTTTTTGAGCTCTTTAGAGTATAACATTCTGGCTGTTTTCTGATTTCATGGACTAATAGAGGGGAAAAAAGATCTTAAAGGCCTCCCCCATCCCCACCCCACCCACTATAAGTTAACACTTGTTGGGATTAGTTAACTTTTACTTAAGAGCAAGAATAAATGTTTTAGGTTGGTTGAGTAAGAAACAAAGAATGTAGACCTGAGAGGGAGGAAAAATCCAGAGCAGAGGTGGAAAATTACCAAAGAGAAGCTTTACCAGCTTTGCACAATTTTTCAAAGAGCTGAGTCCTGACCATTCATTTCAAAATCATTTAGTTCCGTTTCATCTTTCTACTCTTCCACATGTGTGACATAGTTTACAAATGGGAGGTCATCTTGTGCATTCTTTTGCCTCCAGGTACCACTCCAGCTGTTTCTACATAGCTGGACTATCTGTCTGGTTTTTCATTTTTGGAGAAGAGGAATACACAATCTCTCCTAGCAGTATCCAAATATTCAAATAGAACTGTGACCAATTTCATTTGACTGTTCTCTCCAGCAGAGCACATTACATTCATGTGGCATCCTGTGGCATGCATCCACATCCTTCCTACATCCTGGGAACATTGATTTCAATAGATGTGACTGGAATATGGTTTCTTTTGAAATCTCAAAGGTACCTGCAATTCTTAAACCCCTCCACCATACTTCTCTATCGTACAATTCCTTGATGATGCCTTTTATATCTGTTTTCCTTTGTCATTCCTCTTTAGTAATAGGTTACAGTCT
>JAQQSK010016280.1:0-10492 GCA_028658325.1 Potorous gilbertii | reverse complement strand
TATGGTCTTATTTTTTTTCCCTTTTCTGGGCATTTTCCCAGCCAGTTACTTAACTTCTGAGAGTCCTCTCCACCCCAGGCCTAGATCTGCTCAGCTAGTGCTTGGGGTCTGAGATTCAAATGCTGCACCCCAGCCTCAGGGCTTTTGGTGGCAGGCCTGGCTGCTATTCAGGGTAAGATTAAATCAGGTTCTCAGGTGGGGGTAGCGCCGCCTCCCAGGCTCAGTTTTTCAGGGGGTTTATGCAGAGACCTTCCATAATGGAGCTGCTGCCGAGGTCCTGCCTGCTCCGGGAGCCTCTGGTTGCCACTGCCTCTGCTGCTGCCTCCCAAGGGGGCCCGAGTTATGGAGACACCCCACTCCTCTCTCGGTCAGCCCAGAAGTCTCTCTCACTGACCTGTGCATCTGTGGGTGGAGGGACCTTCGTGGCCACTGAAGATTCCATCCCTGAAGACTGATCGGATCTGTTCCTCTCTGTGCCACACAGCCAGGGCAGGGCTGGGTTCTGCTCCCATTGGTGTGCGACAGACCTTTGGCATCGATTTTTCAGGGCTCTCTGGAACGGAAATCTCCTTCACTCTGTTGTTCTGTGGTTTCCACTGCTCCAGAATTTGTTAGGAGTTCTTCTTTACAGATATTTTATAGTGTGGTTTCAGAGCTAGCATAAGTGTGTCTTTCTACTCCGCCATCTTGGCTCCTCCTCAAGCATCAAAAGTTGACAACTTTCAAAACTATGGTTAGCCTGAAATTCTTAATGAAAGTGGAGAAAAAGTAATAATAAAAGAGTAAATATAAAACCTTTACTACATGAAATTTAAAAGCATTTGTACCAACAAAATAAATGCAGCTAGAAAAAGAAAGGAAATCATTAATTGAGGGGAAGTGTATCAAATATACTTGAAAAAACTTATATCTGAAGTCGAGAGAAAATTAAGACAAAAACTAGGACCAAAATTATTCTCTGATGGTCAACAAATATAATTTTCTAAAGAATTTCAATTAACACTAAAACAAGTAACAACTAAAAGAATTTCAGTTAGCACTCATAGAAAAGATGACTCCAAATCACTGTACATAAGAGGAAAGAAAACTGGCATAGCTCTGAAATTTTACTTCACTTGCAATATATTGAATAAAAATTCAGAAATGATCAGTGCTAGAGGCACACTAATAAAATGTTGGTGAATTTTGTGAATTGGTCCCCAGCATTCTGAAAAAAATTGGAATTATTCCGGAGAATCCATGAAATTATTCATTCCCTTTGACTCAGATATATCACTAGTGGATTTATTTCTGTCAAAGACAGAAAATTCTCATTGATACCAAACTACTAATAGTAGCATGTTTTTATGATAGCAAAAAGAAAAAGAAGAACAGGGTAGATGCCCACCAATTGAGAAAGATTGAATAATTGCTATAATTTGAAAATAATGAAATATTATGGTACCACAATAAATGGTGACTATGAAGAATTAAAAAAAAAACATGAAAATGTTTGAATGAAATGATTAAGCATCAAGGAAGCTCAAACAGGAAAATGTACATAATTGTTACAGCAATGTAATGAAAGCAAAAATAAAATAGATTGCAACATTGTGGGAAGGAGGAAGAAATATACCAATATCCTCGAGGTGAACTATGAATACAAAATTTGGCACGTATTCTGAGATACCATCAACATGTCAGATGGTCTTGCTTAACAACTCTTTGTTATAAAGGAAAGTTTGCTGAGTACAAGTCATGTAATGGGGGAGAGGAAATATGTTAAATTATCATAAGTCAAAGGTATTGTTTTATCAGAATTATACAATATTTCAAATTCTTTTTTCTCTGTTGTCATCATTACATAATTTGTTCTGCCAGTTCCGTCTGCTTCACCCTGCATCAAAGTTCATAGAGATCTTTTCCCTCTTTCCTCCAAAACCTACCAGGTCAACTACCCTAATGACTTTAGGGAAATCACTTCATCTTTTTAGGCTTAATTTCCTCCACTATACAAAATGAGAATATTTCACTAGATGATCCATAAAGTTTCCTTCCAGTTCTACACTTGTGTTTCTTTGAAATAGCAGATAGTTTTGTCTTCATAATAGAAAAAATAGTTTTCAAGTCAATTTGAATTTGAATAAAATGGATTGGACAATGAATGTCCAGAAACAAAAAAATTTGCTGTATTTTCTCTCCCTGGTTAAAAGTGAATGAATTCCGCACTACTTACAAACTCAAGTCCAAGAGCTACTTGATCATAAGTTCCTTGAGGAAAGGGATTATGTCTTGTTTCATCTTCGTACCTCCAACACCTCACAAGATACACTGTACATTATTGGGATTTAACAAAAAAATAGTGTTTGAATTTAAACTCTAGGTTCGGCAGCCAAATTCACAGATTTCTTTTTTTATCAAACTGCCTCAGCATTATTTTCCCTCTAATGTCATTTTATTCTTTCATTTCTTCTGTATTAGTAATCTATTCCTAGTCTCACACAAAAAGTCAAGCAATCTGAGACCAGTTTCAGTCTTAACCAAAACACAGTATGTATGTACATGTATATATGTATGTGTAGACATATGTATTTATGTGTATATATAGATATATACATGTATGTATACACACATATATATGTGTGTATATATACTATATTTCCAAACATTTCTACTCCATGTTCATCTTTCATAATCTCTCAGTTTCACAGGTGGTTCCTTTTACTCTGTGGTCACTTCTGTCAACTAATTTGAAAACTCATTCCCTTTCTCTTTCTTTCAAAGATTGAGACCATCTCCCAGGGTCTATGGGGAGCATTAATATTAAGGTGTCAGAGAAGAATGCTTGGTTCTCTCCTCTTTTACCTTTGTTATTTTTCTCTGGGCCGCAGAGGGCCCTGGCAGGGTGCAGAGATAGAGTAGCTGGCCGTTTTTTTTCTCCTTTGCCCATTGAATATTTATCATGTGATGGATTCTACCTCAACAATCAGCCTAGGGAATAAAAATAGTTCTGCAGCCAGCTCTCTGCTGGTAGATAGAAATCCAAACCACCATATGAGCAGAGTTTTTCCTACTGGGTAAGGTGAAGACAAGCCGCTTGATTTCCCTCCACACACATCCAGGCTCTGAGTTGATGCCTGTCAAACCAGCCCCCGGTTAAGTGGCGAGAGCAATCCAACTTCCTTTCCCTAAAAGTAACTGTCCTCATTACAGAACTGAATGAACTCTGGGTGCACAATAGAATCTTCCTTAAAATATTCATCACCTGACAGTTGATATTTCAGCCATATTTGGCTTAAACACTACATTGGGGGAAGGCTAAGCCCCAGCATTCAATTAACTTGTATTTTGCTTGCCTTCTGAAATCATTTTTCAAGTCCCAATCATTAAACATTCATGTCACTATGTCTGTAATATGGCAGTCTCCTATTAGCTCTCTGAGCAAGGAAAGCAAGCAGGACACAACTCTTAGAAGGTATACACAAGGCCAAGAGCAGATATGACTTAACCCATTGGGGGTGGGGTTGAAATTTTCATTTTTCTCCATCGGAAAAGTACAAATTCTCTCCAAGTGAGTCACAACATCCAAGAGGGATCAATGCCTTTGATAATTCTCAGAATTGATACCATCTGCTTTAGGCCACTCGTTTGCCAAGTAAGTAGAACAGGCCACAGGGCACAGACAATAAATACCAGTCCTGATTTTTCCACAGCTTTCTGGTAGAAGGAAATCAAGAAAGCCAATGGTATTCATGTGGATTACACAGAAACACATAAAGATCCTTGGGGAGGAGATCCTGGATAACAGTGGAGACTGTTGGTTTTGTTTGTTTGTTTTAACCAAAGAGTTTTTATTTTAGCCACCAGCTGATCCAACAAAAATTATCCAACTATGGCGCAAGTCAGTTAGGACTATCTCCATAGCTTTGAACAAATCTCTAACAGGAAAAAAGGAGTCTAAAACAAATCATTTCCCTTTTGATTGATTCTGGCACCACCTGGATGAGTAGATAGTCCATTTCAGGGAGAGGTGACTGAAAACAAAACAGGCCCTTTGGTCATGAGCAAGGAGTTGAGTAATTGTAGCCTAGTTGCTAATGGCCATTTTCCCACAGTCCCCAAACCACCCCATAATTGGAAACATTTAGGTCTGCCTGTCATTTATGACTCAGGCTTCCGAGATTCAGGTTAAACTCAGCATTGACATCTTCGGATGCATTTTCCAACAGATCCAAACCTCTCTGGTCTAGGAATAAGCTTGGAAATCTCACCAGACTAGGTTTTTATGCAACATTTCCAGTACTTGGGCTTTCAAAACAGGTTGGAGGAAAGCAAACACAAGAATAGACCTTCTTGTGGTCTTCCAGAACTTTTTCTACTATTCCAGCATGTAAACATTGGCCTAAACCCCTCCGAAGTTTTCTCAAGAATGACTATAGAATGGAAACACAAGTTATAATAATACTCTAACATCTGTCTAGTCTCTTCACGCTTCTCCATAGAGCTTTCACACATTAACCTAGTTCTGTCTTAGCAACAACCATGTGAAATAAACAAGGTGCTTGTTATTATCTTGTACATTTCACACACGGAAAGGCAATTGTGACATGGTATGTAGAGGACTGGTCTTGGAGACAAACAGATCTGTATTCAAGCTTGCCCTTCTTCTAAAAACGTACTGGCTGTGTGACCGCAGGCACTTTTTTTGTTGTTTGTTTTTGTTTTACATCTCAGAGATATGTCTCTGATGAAATGCCAGTCTGGAAGTAGTTTCCACATTGGAAGTTCTCCACACTTACAAAATCATAGGTCGGGACCTTCCAATCCCATCACTCCTCTCCCTACCCAATCCTCCACCAAAAAAAGACAAAGAAATATTCACCCAGAATCACATCACAGGTGAGCAATGTCAGCCCATAGTGTCCAAAGAGGAAGGATTAAAACCTGGATTTGTAAGCAACTTAGAGTTATCTAGGAACCTTTCTTTCCACTCAACCGTCTCCTCTCCTCTCTACAGATGGGTCCAGATAAGTTTCTTCTGCATATTTAACCATGGCTCTATACCCTGAGACCCGTGTAGGGAAATTCAACAGATACGCCAACCAGGAGCCCAATGTCAATCACTCAGACTTTTATCTGGGCCCAAATTCTGCTGTCGATTTATTCTTGTTGTTTTGTTTTGTTTTTAGTTTTCAACCAGGGATCAGACATTTGATGCTAGTCTTAAGAGTCAGATTTTTTTTTCTTTGTAACTCTCATTTTGTGCCTGCTCTTTACTACTGAATCTCTATATTGTCTGCCTCCCGAATCCTTGACTTAGTTCATACCCAGTAACCCAGTTCTGAAGAAATCAGAAATCTGACTTCTGATCTGATCATTCATGATTATGACGGCTCTCAAAAATTTACCAGGAATCTTTTAGTTTCCAAATCTAATGGACTTTTCTCAGTTTTCATCCTTCATCACCTCTCCATAGCGTTCAATGCTGTTGATTGCCTTCTTGTGGATTCTCTAGTCTCGCTAGGTGTTTGTGACATGACTTTCTCCAGGTTCTCCCTGTAATTCCTGTTACCATTCCTTCTAAGTCTCCTTTGCTGGATCTTCATTCACTTCCTGCCCATTACCTGTGCGTGTTCCCCAAGGCTCTATACTTCTCTTATCTCTCTAAATTGTTATTCAGTGGTTTCAATTGAGTCTGACTTTTCATGACACCATTTGGAGTTTTCTTAACAAAGATATCGGAGTAGTCATTTGCTTCTCCAGATCATTTTACAGATAAGGAAACTGAGGCAAATAAGATTAAGTGATTCACCCCAGGTCATATAACTAGAGATCAGACTCTAGGTCTGGTGCTCTATACAACTTAGCTGCCCTCTATAGTATTTTTGCTTAATGATCTCATCAACTCCCAGGAATTCAATTACTATCTCTATACAGATGTTCCCAGACCTGGGTGTCTAATCCTAATCTCCCCCCTAAAATGGAGTCTCACCTCACCATCTGCCTTTTGAACAGATAAATTTCATGTCCCATAGGCATTTCAAATAACATTTCCAAAAGAGAAATTCATTTTCTTTCCAGTTTTCCTTTTACTGACAAAGGCACCACCATCCTCCCAGTCACATAGGCTACCTCATCCTCAGCTCCTCACTCAATCACATCACATATCCAATCTGTCATCAAGTCTTGTCATTTCTAACCTCATGACATATCTTATCTGTGGCCCCTTCCCTCTACTCATAAAGGTGCCCCCTTGGGGCAAACTTTCATCGCCTCCTACCTTGACTGGTGCTATAACCTTCTTACTGGTCTCTCTGATTCATCCCTCCCACTCCAATCCTGCCAAAATCATTCTCCTAATGTGCAGATATGACCATGTCACTCATCTACACAATGAGCACCAGTGAGTCCCTATTGCCTCCTGGAGAAGATAGAAAATTTTTTTTGGAATTACTTCCTTCCTATCTTTTCAGCTCTCTCATATGTTAACCTCCTCTATGTATTCTAGCAATACTAACCTATTTGTTATCTCTTGCACATGCCACAACATATCTCTACTCCATGCCTTTTTCCTGTGCCTAGAGTGCTCTTCGTCCTCCAACTCCCTTGCTTCCCTGACTTCCTTCAAGACAACTTAGTTCCCATATTTTTCAAGTGGCCTTACACACACACACACACACACACACACACACCCCTTTACTTTCCATTTACTCTGTGAATATATTTTATATATAGTTTTTTCTCCTACATTAAAATTTGAGCTCCTTTAGGTCAGGCTCCCATGTCCTCCACTACTCGCCTACTACACACATACCTCCTTGTTCCAACATCACCACTTAACAGTCTATAACCGTTTAATAGATGCTTGTGGTTGATCTGACATTCTAAAACTAGGATGACTTGCTTCCATGGATAAATGATTCCTTCCTATTAGTGGTCTTCAAATGAAGGCTAGGTATCCCATTATGTTATAAAAGGAATTCTGGCATCGTTCAGTCACTTTTCAGTTGTGTCCAACTCTTCTTGAGGGTTTTCTTGGCAAAGATACTGGAGTGGTTTGTCATTTCCTTTTCCAGTTCATTTTGCAAATAAGAAAACTGAGACAAACAGGGTTAAGTGACTTGCCCAGGGTGCTAGTAAGTGTCTGAGGCCCAACTTGAACTCAGGAAGATGAATCTTCCTGAATCTAGACCTGGCATGCTACCCACTGCGCCATGTAGTGTTGTATGATTGCTGTAAGATGAGGCCACTTCCAATTCTGGATCTGTTGTTCCTGCATTGCCCACTGAATTTGCCTTAGTGTCTTAATAAAGTGTGTATATATGTGTGTGCATACACATATACACACTCACAAATACACATGTATAATATGTATATATAAAAGTGCATGTGTGTGTGTGTGTATGTGTGTGTGTGTTGTACCGAAAAGGTCAAAGAACACCTTAAAACCGTGTTAGGGATTTTGTTCTGGTTGGCCACTGGGCTACTAACCAAAATAGGTCAGATCAGTCAACTGGTTCTGAAAGTACCTAATTATATTCTTTTATAATTTTTTCTCCATTCTGTCCACAAAGATGTTGTGAGATTTTGTTATATACCTTGCTGAAATACAGATATCTATGTTTTCTAGCATTTGCTAGCATCAAGGAGCTCAACTGGAAAGGAAATGAGACTATCTCCCAAGTCTTGTACTGAATAAATCTATAAAGACTTACAGTAATCATTCTTTCCCTTTCTTAGTGCTCTCAAACTATTCCTTTAAAACCACATCATAGAAGTCAACCTCATTGACCCTGAATTTGATGTATACACATTCTACTTTACTTGAAAATTGGGGCATTTGCTTGCTTCCATTCCCCTTACTTTCGCCATTGTTCAGTCATTCAGTTGTGATCAACACTTTGTGACCTCATGGAGCATAGCACACCAAACCTTTCTATATCTCATTATCTCTCAAAGTCTGTCCAAATTTATGTGCATTGTTGCTATGATAGTATCTATCTCATCCTTTGTTGTCTATTTTCACTTTTGCCTTCAATCTTTCCCAACATTGGAGTCTTATTATGTGACTAAGAAGAGCATGGAGAGATAAAGTTTTCTTAAATGAGTAATGCAGAGAAATAGAAGAAAACAACAGGATGGGAAAGACAAGAAATCGATTCAAGAAAATTAGAGATAAAAGAGAATCTTTCACCCAAATGTGGACATGACAAAAGACAAAAAAGGTAGGAACTGAACAGAAGCAGAAGAGATTAAGAAGAACTGGTAAGAATACAAAAAAGAACTATACAAGAAAGACCTTAACATTACCAATGACCATGATGGTTATAGATATAGATTTAGAGGTAGACATCCTATAAAATGAAGACAAGTGCCTCAGGAAGCATTATTAACAATAAGGTTAGTGGAACTGATGGAATCCCAGTTGAATTATTTAATATTGTAAAAGATGAAATTTAAAATGAAAACTCAATTTGCCAGAAATTACACACAACAGTGTCCACTGGATTGGAAAAGGTCACTTCACATCCCAATCCTAAAGAAAGGCAATAACCAAAAAGGTTCAAATTACCAAACAATTGGGCTCATTTCACACATCAGCAAGGTTATGCTTAAGATTCTGCAAGCAATATATGAACTTCAGCAATATATGAACTGACAATTACCAGAAAAAGTGGTTGGTTGGTTATTGTCCTTCACTTTTGAAGAGGATAAAAATGACATTACCATGATAAAGTGACGTTTCAGTGTGTCCGACTATGACTGATCAGACCAATACAAGCTCAGAATGCTCTACCACAGGTTGGACATAGTCCTTTTGAATATTTGGGGTGGATACTCCAAATTTGTACATCCTACATTTCCTTTGTGCTGTCTCAATTCTGCTTTGCTCATAGAGCATAGCGCCTTTTCTGATGTGGGCACACCATGCTGAGCAGTCCTGTGCTAACATCTCCCATGTTGCACAGTCAAATCCAAAGTTCTTTAGAGAGACCTTAAGAGTGTTCTTATATCTCTTCTTCTGACCACCATGTGATCACCTGCCCCATGTGAGTTCTCCATAAAATAGTCTTTTGGCAAACATACATTTTGCATTCGAACAACATGACCAGCCCATCGAAGTTTCACTCTCTGAAGCATAGTCTGTCCTGCCACTGCTGGAGAAGAGAGTGAGGCTGATGACTTCACATAATTCTGCCTCACTTAAATCCAATTTACCCATGAATCAAAAGCGATCCACAGGTGGACCCATCAGTTACAACAAACGGAGAAGTTTTGAATGCTATGGATAAGTTCACTTGCCTTGGTAGTGTACTTTCCAGAGATGTCCACATTCACAATGAGGTTGATGCATGCATTGCCGGAGCTAGTTCAGTGTTTGAGGTACAGAAGAAAAGTTTGGGAGAGAAAAGGTATTAGACTGACCACCCAACTGAAGGTCTGCACAGCCATTGTGCTGACCTCATTGTTGTATGCCTGCGAAACATGGACAGTCTACCAGCACCATGCCAGAAAACTGAATCACTTACATTTGAACTGTCTTAGGAAGATTCTAAGGATCGCCTGGCAGGATAAGGTATCAGACGCCAGAAAAGTAAGCTGGTTTCCAAAGAGGCAGAGGAACTAGAGACCAAATTGTCAACATTCACTGCATTATGGAGAGAGCAAAGGAATTCCAGAAAAGAAACATTTCCTTTTGCTTTGTTGACTACACCAGGGGTAGGGAACCTGTAGTCTAGAGGTCACATGTGGCCTTCAAGGTCCTTGGGTGTGGCCTTTTGACTGTGTCCAAATTTTACAGAACAATCCTTTTATTAAGAGTATTTGTTCTATGGTTTGGATTTATTCAATTGGCCAAATGTGAGGACCTAGAGGGTCAATGATGACCTTGAGGCCACAGTTTCCCCACCCCTGCACTACATTAAAACTGTGACCATGTGGATCGCAATAAAGTGGGGCAAGTCCTCAAAGAGATGGGAGCACCAGATCATCTTACTTGTCTCCTGAGGAACCTATATGTGCACCAAGAAGCAATAGTTTGAACAGAACATGGAACAACTGACTGACTTAAGATCAGAAAAGGAGCATGAAAAGGCTATATATTATCATCTTATTTAATTAACTTATATATAGAATACATCATGCAAAATGCTAGACTGGAGGAAGCAAAGGCTGGCATTAAGGTTGCCAGGAGAAATATGAATAATCTCAGATATGTAGACAATAACACTCTGATGGCAGAAATTGAAGAAGAATTAAGAAACCTCTTCATAAGGGCAAAAGAGGAGAGTGTAAAAGTTGACTTGAAAATTAATATAAAAAAAAACCTAAGATCTTGGCAACTGGTCCTATCATTTCCTAGCAAATAGAAAAAGAAATGGAAGCAATTTTGGATTTTGTGCTCTTGGGCTCAGAGATCACTACTGACAGTGACTACAGATGTGAAATTAAAAGATGCTTGCTCCTTGGAAGGAAAGCCATGGTAAATCTGGACAATATATTGAAAAACAGT
>JAQQSK010016279.1:0-10492 GCA_028658325.1 Potorous gilbertii | reverse complement strand
TAAATTGTACTGCAATTTGGGAAATGACAAATTCCCTTTCTCAGACAGCTGTGTCATCCACATCCTCAGTATAGTCAGGAGATATAATTTCATGGGTTAGGACTAAAAGTTGGAAAAGTTCAGGGAATAGGGGTGAGAAAAGTGGACACAGGGAAAAGGATATAATTTTTGAAGTGTATAGGTTTTAAGAAGGAAATATATTGGGAAGCATTTTTTTATAGTGTAAATTTACTAGGGACCAATGATTAAGAAACACAGGATATCATGCCTACTTAAGACACGTTCCAATTTCAAGATGACTATCTCCTCTCTCATTCTCCCTAACTGTATTTCTCTTGTGCTTTTCTCCCTACCCATGGAAATGGAAATCAGATTCCTTTATCTGATGTATCTCTCATCATTATAACCAGTAGTCAGTCCCATGCTGCTGGCTCTGTATTAATGGTTGCACAGAACGCAGTACAGGTTTCTCAGATGAAAGGGTGATAAAACTAATGTGCTGGATGGGCAGAGAAAAATTGGATTATTGCTTATTTGTAGGAGCAACTTAACTGGCCTAATGTGTTCAAGAGGGTTCCATTGACTCTAGTATTGGCTGAAGCAGGAGTTGGCCACATTCCTTTTCAATTCAATACAAAGAGAACAAGTGACTTCAGTTTCTTGGCAAACCCAGATGCACCATTTAACTAGGTGAGCCTATTTCAGGTGAAGGGGATAGAGGCTTATGTCATTGCTACCATTTGGTGTCCAATTTATTCTTATATTGAAAATCATTCTATGAAACTGAAGGTAATTGTCTTAGACTATATGCTGTAGAGAAGGTACTAACCTACACGGGTGGAAGGAATTTACTCACCTGGGAGTTCTCTGTACAAATGAATTCATAGGTCCTGCCCTTATGTCTGTTTCCTATTGAATAATGCAGTGATTTGTAGAGAGCCACTCAGCTTCTTTCTAAGTTTATATATATATATATATATATATATATATATATATACACACACACACACATATATGTATGTATATATACACACACATATATGTATATATATGTATGTATATATATATATATTTTTTAATCTGTGAAGTCACTTGTAGACCTGCATCTATCTTCAACATAATCATTGCTACTTTTCCATACTTGTGAATTCCTTTGGAAGACTTCCCCTCCTCAACAAATGGCTGTGGTGAACTTTAAAGCTTTTTCTTGAATTTCCTGAATGATTGACTCGGTGTGTATAGCAGTAAATGGAGTAGTACAGTTATACCTTCCACATTGTGATTTTTCCCCACGATGGTTTCGATGTATTGCAGGCATAAGACATTACTGTAAATGGGAATTTGGAGGTAGTTTTGTGGAAGCTGCAGATGATATGTGAAGGCCAGCAAACAACACAGGAAAAAGTTTAGAAATTCAGAATGCATAAAATAAAACTCAGAAATGTGTAAAAAATGACCAAATTCTTAATCCAAATTTTCAATAAGGTATTATACACACCCCATAAAAGGATAAGGAAAAAAAAATTCAGACTTCTATTGTAGAAGGGAGGGTCAAAAAATTTTATATGAATTTTCCGGATTATGGGGGTGCTGTGTTCCTAATTCCCATGATGTGGAAGAGATAACTGTACTTTTTTTTGGCCAGCCGTATGAGTTCATTGATGTGCCAGAAACTCTTGGTATAGAAAACTCCTTCACAAAAATAGACAAGGTCTTAGAGAGAGTTACCCAAAGCACTAAGTTAGTTGGCTTTCCCATGATTACACAACTTGTATGTATTAGATATAGAACTTGATTTCAGATCTTCCTAACTCCGAGAACAGCCCTCTAACCCCTATGCCACAAAGCTGCCCAATAGCTGCAGTGACAGAGTATTTAGATAATATATTTTTTCATGAATAATTGTAATTTGAAAATCTTACAAAATCTGGAGATAAAGGGAGTGTGTGTAGCATTATCCTGACTGTCGTTGCCTTTCAAATGCTCTTTTGTAAGGAACCGTTTGTCTTAGAATACACTCTGGTTTCCAGTTGCCACATTTTTTTTTTCAGTATCAACCTGTTCTATTCAGATCTTCCTCCTGAATGAGGGTTTAGTGTCTTCAACCAATTTATTTGTGCTGAAGTAAGAATATAGGTTTCTGTGCTTCTCAGGTATCCACAGGGTCTCTGTAATGAAGGGGCAATGTTGTTCTTTCTCACTAGAAAGCCAACTTTGGTTTTGATGTCTCACCTATGATTTAGGACATGTTGCTGCTAGCCATGTTTATGTCTTGGAGCCTTGTGGAGTTCATGCAGTTTTGTGGAACTGTTACTGCCTAATCCTGATCTAAAGCATGTAACTGATGACTGGCTTTTGTCAGACATAAACTCTATGTACGAACTCTGTCTGAAAAAGAGAGGGTAATTTTTATCAAGATGATCACAGTTCTTATTGGTACATGCAAACAGCTCATCCTTCTTGTTCATCTTTTTCTCTGTTATTTTCATGATTTTGAAGAAATAAGAAGAGGTTCTGAAAGAGATTGTTTTTACTCCTTGATAATTATTTTTTCTTGTGGAAGACACACACTGTATTTGCTCATTTGCTTTGAATACATCAGGCATTATTGGTATTTCATTACCCATATCATTTTTAAAATTGCATACATTATTGTATTGGAAAGTGCACTGAACTTTAAGTCAGAATATTTCTTAGTGCAATTACGAAGATTAAATGAATGCCATGTCATAAATACTTTGTAACTTGAAAGTGCAAATTAATTTGAATTAGTATTGATATTAGAGTGATTTATAGTCATCCACATCTTATTACCTGTATTTGCAGAAAAAGCGACTGAACTCAAAAAAGTAATGTGATACAAGGCTTAAAGGATGTTATGGGGAATGTCTTAACATATGAATTTGAATTCCTAGTTATGTGACTGAGCAGGTAATTTAACTTTCTGAGTCTCTGGTAGGTAATTTCTAAAATAGGATTGTTAATATTGTTCATTCATTTCAGTTGCGTCTGACTCTTTGTGTCCCCATTTGGGATTTTTTTGGCAGAGATATTTGAGTGGTTTACCATTCTCTTCTCTAATTTATTTTATAGATGAGGAAACTGAGGCAAACAGAAATAAGTGACTTACCTAGGGTTGCACAGTTACTAAGTATCTGAAGTCAAATTTGAACTCAGGTCCTCTTGACTGCAGGGTCATAACTCTACCTCACAGTGTTGTGGGGAAGGTGGTTTGTAAACCTTGGAATAGTAGTTGGTGTGTTGGTTTTGGAGTCAGAGACCTTGGATTCAAATCCCAATTCTGTCACTTAGCAGCTAAGTATCTTGAGCAAATCACTTACTTCTTTGACTTCCATTTCTCCTTTCCGTAAAGCAAGGAGATGGGATTAGATGTTCCTTTCAGATCTAACTGTATAGTATTATGAACCTGTGATTCTGGGAATTCTATGTCAATATAAGTTACTGTTATGTGATCTACCCAAAGTCATAGAGCTGGTAAGTGGTAGAAATGAGAATTAAGCCTAGATATTCTGTTGAATTGAATTAAGTAAGATCTCCTATTTCTGTGGAATGAGATTTCATTAGTGACATCAAGAGACTTTATGTCAGGTGCCAGCATAAACTCACTAGAGAGACAATTAAAACAGCCCTAATTGCTTCCATGCGGTCACTAAAGGGGAAAGGAAGTGTAGGTTCAATTCAGTGCTTATTGCAAGCCATGTTGAGGCTACCTGTAGACATGCTGGGACTGTGTTGGGGCTTTTGAAAAGAAACCTTCTAAATTTTGATTTGTTAGAAGACATTTATGTGGAAGAGGTTTTCTTTCCAAATGATGCACTGTAGTATATGAGATTTTAATGTGTTTACTGAGAGCACTTTCATTAAAAAAATCTTCCCATCCCCCACAGAGTTTGCACAATATAACTTCTGTGTTACACATTGGCATTCAAATGACAGCATTGCAGAATTCACTGTATATGTATATTCAGAGTGTACATAACCAGGAAATATGCACTCTAAGCGATGTGCTGTAATGCAGAAACAAGGAATTACAACCCTGTAAGGCTTGTCACAGGCTGGCACAGTGTAACCTCATTTTTCTAATTTATTCTGTTGCTTCTATAGCCTAGACTACAGTTGACAGCATGTATTTGGGGAAAGCTAACCTAACACATAAAACTCTATCACTGTAGAGGCGCAGTAATAGCATGATCCTAGATATTCAGGTGGATGTGAATATGAAAAATGAAAAATTCTTAGCTGTGTCAAGGCAAAGATCTAACCAAAGCAGTCCCTGCTGCAAGCATGCATCCTGGGACAAATTGTTCTTGCTGCCTCCCAGAAATAGGTCCTACTCTATGGAAAAGAGATTGTAGAGAAAAACACACAGTCTACCACTGTCTCAAATACAATACCACAGGGTTGAACATACAGATGCATAAGGGTGATAAGGATGAGGGTGATGATTCTTCTAGAAGTCCTATCCAACACAGATCATAAGATCATAGATTGAGAGCTTTGTCCTCAAGGAGTTCATAGTCTAATAAGGGAGACAACACGTAAGTAACTAGGGATGTGTAAGATATATTCAGAATAGATAGAAGGTAATCTCACAGAGAGCTGGGTGATGCAGTGGATGGTATGCTGGACCTGGAGTTGGGAAGACTCATCTTCTTGAGTTCAAATCTGGTCTTAGACCCTTACTAGCTATGTGATGTTAGATGAATCATTTAATTCTGTTTGGCTTAGTTTTCTCCTCGGTAAAAATGAGCTGGAGAAGGAAATGGCAAACCACTATAGTATCTTTGCCAAGAAAACCCCAAATGGAGTCATAAGAGTTGGACAAAACAAAAACAACTGAACAACAAAAACTAATCTTAGAGGCAAGGCACTAGCTTCTCACAGGAACTAAGAAAGGCTTTCTGTAGAAGGTGACATTTGGCCTGAGTCTTGGAGGAAGCCAGGGAAATTAAGAGATGGAGGTGAGAAAGGAGAACATTACAGGAATGGGATATAGTCAAGGCAAATGACAGAGACAAGTAATGTAGGTTGCATTTATATATGTGTGTATATGTATGTATGTATATGTATATACACTTCTATTTTCTGCAAGACAGTTGAGGTTAAGCCACTTGCCCAGGGTCACACAGCTAATAAGTGTAAAGTGTCTGAAGTCAAATTTGAACCCTGGTCCTCCTGACTCCAGGGCTGGCGCTGTATCCATTGCACCACATAGCTGCCTCTCTAGTATATTTTCCAAGAAAACCTCAAAAGTAGGTTATGAAGAGTCAGACATAACTGAAAATGACTAAACAACCACCACCAACAGGAAAGGCTGCTTGAAGAAGGCGGGATTTTAGCTGGCACTAGAAGGAAGTCAGAGAAGCCAGGAGGCAGAGATAAGAGGAGAAAGAGTTCTAAGCATGGAGAACAATTACTGTAATTTCACAGAATTAGGAGATTGATTGTCGTCTCTGAGAAACAGCAAGGAGATCAGTCATAGTGTAGAGTATGTCTTCGTGAGTAAAATTTAAGAATACTGGAAAGGTAGGATGGAATCAAGTTGTGAATGACTTCAAATGCCAAATGGAAAACTATATTTCAACCTGTCAAATACTACAAGAAAGAAGACTGAGAAAATACCGTTGGATTTGATCCCCGAGAGATCACTGGAACTTTGGAGAGGGTAGTTTTAGTTGAATGATGAATTCAAAAACAAGATTATAAATTATTTAGAAAAGAGCAAGAGGAGAGTAAAATGTAGACATGTAGATGGCTTCCTCAGACAATTTAGTTGGGAAAGGAGGAAGAAACATAGAATCTGGCTATCATAGAAGGTAGGACTAAATGACTTTTTTTTAAAAAGATGAATGAAACACGGATTTTTTTTTTATAGAATGCAGGGAAGTAGACAGAATATAGGATGAGACTGAAGATAAGAAATAGTTTGGATCCTAATGAGGGCAGTTTGCTGAAGAAGATGGAAGGAGAAGAGATCAAGGGTGCATATAATTAGCTTTACTTTGGAAAGAAGGGATATTTTCATCTATCAAAAACTGATAAAAGAGATTGTGGGGAAAGTTGTCAGAGTGATTTAAAATGAGTTAGAGGTAAGAAAGATGAATTTTTGGAATTTTCCATTAATCCTAGCAAAGTCTTGACTTGTCTTTTGTAATCTATAAGGTATGAGATGAAGTACTTATTTGACAGAATGGGGGAAAGAGGTGCTATGAGAGGCCTGAGGAGAGACCACATGATTTAGAAGAACTGCTGTGGAGAGTGAGATACTGATAGAAAAGTAGAAAATTTTCCATGTTTCAGTGAACTCCCATCTTAGATTAGATAATCTAAATTTGTAGTGTATCAAATTAGGTTTGTTTTGTGATTTCCTCCAGCTTTGTTGAACAGTAGGTAGATAGGTAGAAAAAGAGACAGATGATAGGAGTAATTTAGATCCAGAGTTTTGCTGTATTGATCACTAATCAGACAAAGGAACAAGAATTGAAAAGCAGGAGATAGTATTAAGTTGAATTGCTTCACCAAGTTCTCCAGATGGGGAAGGCAAGAGAGTGTGGCTGATGCAGAGGTTATAGCTTTGGAAAGAACTATTGAGTTGAGAGGATGGAGGTCATATTAAGGTTCAAAAAGGGGGTTGGGAGTCAGGAAGCATAAAGAGAGATGGAATGATAAAAGAATTGACAAAGGAATTGAGTTCATGAAGATGTTGGATGATGGCAAGATCAAAGGTGTGATGGTTTCTGTGTGTATCTGAGTTGGAGTTGAGGAATAGAGTAGATTATGAGAACTCAGGTTGAAAAGCTGGGAAGTTAGAATATTTGAGGGAGAATCAATGTACATGTTGAAGCTTTCTAGTATTAGGGGAAGAGAGAAAGACTTTAAGTCAAATTCTGAATTCATTGAGGAAGAAAGGAGAATATTTCAGAGTCTATAGATAAGCAACTACCAGGATCTGGATTGAGGGATAAATCTGGACAGTATGAATCACAAAGGTGGAGAGATTTCTGAGTGAAGGTGGTAGAGGAAGAAGCCAGAAGTTTTGATGGGGAGGAAGGAGGATTCTGATTCCCTCATTGCAATCAATGAGTTGATTGTTTTAGAGAAAATTTCACTGGTATGAAGATGGAGGCAGTGACATCAGAAGAGTGGCAGGTTTCAGTGAGTGCCAGAAAATGGAAGGAGTGAGAAAAGAAAAGGATTAAGATGAGAAGTATGTGAATTATGGAGGTATTCTAGTGGAAGGAGTAGACAAATTTGGAGTGGGACACTGGAAGAGGGAGTATACAAACCATTGAGAATTGAGCTCAGAGAAGAGTATTAGTGTCTGGGGAGGAGTCTGTTAAGGGAGATATGTAATTAGATTGAAACCTCTGAATATAGGTGGAAAAGAACAAGCAAAAGCTTATGAAGACATATCTTGTCAATATCCTTTGTGAGGAACTGATTGACAAGTTCATTGTGATTCCTACAAGGTCTCTAAACCTAGAAGATGTTCTAAAATTGAGATGTTCTAAACAAAAGAGCCTAGGAACTCTGTTCCTTGTGCGGCAGCATCAGTGACAAGATTAGAGATGATGGGTATGCCACATAGCAAAATGTCTTGAGCTTCTTGTATTCTACACCTTATAATATGTGGAGTAGTTTATTTGTTTTAATGGCATTCTGTAGTACGTGCTGTGTTTCCCTTTTAGTAGCAGTGCTTGTTACATTTTATGATTATTGCTTTGGTGATATGCCTGGTTCAAGCTTTTAAAATATATATATACAATTCTTGCCTGTTCAACATTTTTTTTTAGCTTTTTAACAATATGTTTGTGGTTTAACCTAAAGCAGCCTCTAGGCCTGCAAGCTTGTATAATATTATAGGGGAAATAAAGCTGAAAAGCATCTAATAACATTGATGTGAGAAATGTTCTTCCATTGGCATCAACAGCCATTTAAAGACTTAAGTAGCTTTTGATAGTGTGGCTATGGTAAACCATATCGATTCTCTGAGGGAATCTCAACAGGAGACAATGCCTCAGCTGGCTCCAAGATGTCCATGGAGTTCATTATGCCTTTATGACAGCTTAGCTTTAGGATTTTAAAGATGACAAGATCATAAGCTCTTCATCTTTTCTTTCTTTTCTTATTTAATATATGGCACCTCACAGTGTTGTTTTCTCTAAAAACTATTAAGTATTGAAAAAAGTTTCCTTTAAGTACTAAAGAAAATTAGCTAAGACATTGGAAATAAAGATGTTTTTAATTATTCCTGAAGTAGCTCTTGGACATTCTACCTTTGTAAAATTTGTCAGCTCCGGAACCAAAAATGTCCCTCTAGTCATTAAAATGTGTGTTTGTGTGTGTGTGTGTCTGTGTGTGTGTGTGCGTGCGTGCACATATGCGCACATGTTTTGTGGCGTAAACTCTTTTTTGCTTCGGTGTCTATATAAGTTCATGCTGTTTTTATAGCTCCAAATGACATGCTATTGTTGCTCTAGAGTAGAGATTGTGTATTTTTGGTCTGGACGCAATGAGGATAGAAGGGGAAAAAAGCTAATGTTTTCTTCCCACAAGCCCAGTGAGGAACAACTTCCAAACATTAAACATGGACCAAGTTTTTTTTTTTTTAATGCTTCTAAGATGTTTTTGAAAGTATATTGACCTAAAGTGTGATGTTAACAGGCAGTCAGGAAAGCTTAACACACTAGAGGAAGCTTCCCTTTCATTGTTTCCTCGCTGCATTGATTAAATGCCATAGTTTCTTAGGGTGCACCTCCTCCAGACTTTAAAGCAGTATAGAGGAATGAGTGTTCTTGATTATCTTATTTAAGAGTCATGAACTCTGTTAAATTCACTGATCAAGATAAAGAGAAGTAACTACCTAAGCATAAAAAGAAAATTTGTCTCTGAATGAATGGATGGGAGGGGGAGCTTTTATTAAATGCTTAGTATGTGCAATGCCGTAAGTGAGGTGGCTCAGTGGATAGTACACTGGGCCTTGGAGTCAGCAAGATTTCAGTTCAAATGTGGCCTTAGACACTTACTAGCTAAACGACCCTGGGCAAGTCACCTCTGTTTTCCTTAATTCACTGGAGAAGGAACTGGCAAACCCCTCCAGTATCTTTGCCAAGATAAAACCCATGAACAGGATGTCCCATGGGGTCACAAAGAGTTGGACGTGACTGAATAACCACAAAAACGAAAACCTACAATGCATGGTGCTAAGTGATGGGCATACACATAGAAAATCAAGACAGCCCCTGTGAATGCATAAGGAATTCACATTTTAGTGGAGAGATACAACACATATGGGAATGAAGACGTATGGAAAGGCCCTTTCACTTCTTAGAGTACAAGACAGAGGCAGATAGTTCATATTGTTAAGTGTCAGTCCTGTTGATAAAACTATATCCACCGAATTATTTGATGGTGTTTTATAGTTCTTCAGGAGCTATGGCAATTGAAGGGAAAAGTGACAACTTCACAGAGGTTGTTGCTCTGGACAATGGCTTTAGGGAGTAGACTGGAAACCAGGCCTCTGGGTGGTGATTCAGGAGGGGAAGGGTGGTGCTGCTGTCTCCAGAACTCTTTGGCTTCCCTCACTGTGGGTTCATTTGGCAGACCAAGAATATGACTGCATCACGAAGCCATCATACTTTTAAGCCAAATTCTTAAGATGATATTATCGAACATTTTTGTTCTAAACACCTTCAATGGATTTCTTCTTTTTATCCTCACCAGGTAAAATTTAATCAGCAAATTAAATAACAACATTTCTAAGCACATTGTTTTCCCTTTTATTTTGTCCTCTGTCTGGCTCCCTGGACTTTTCCTACTCTGCTATTTGTCAGAGACCCAGATCTAGAGTCAAAAAAACCATCGTTTAATCCTTCTCTGATCTTTGCTGCTTCTGTCATTTTGGGCAAGTCCTATAAGCCGTCTGGGCCTTTGTTTCTGCATCAACAAAATGGAGTAGGACAGAGCTCTCCATCTATGTTCCTGTGATTTTCTAACAAGGACCTTAGTTCTCTAAATACTGTCTGATGTCTTCCATCTCTCTGGAGCGCTGATGCTTTGACTCACTCTTCATATCTCTCAATGCCTACCCCTTCACCAGTCACACTGACCCTCTGGGACCCTGTTCTCTTGATTGGTGTCTCCTATATTGGAACCACTAGGAAAATTCTTCACTTCATATCCTTTATGTCACCTGCCTCTGGACTTCTCTTCCTCTTCACCACCAGTTTTGCCTCTACGGGGTGACCTTATTTTCTCTTTTCTCTCACCTTCTTTTCCAACTGTTCTTTATGTGTTGTCTTCTCTCATTAGATGCTAGCACCTGGAAAATAGTCTTTGTTCTGTTTGATTGTATTTGTATCCCTAGAACTTAACAGAGTGCCTGACAATTTGTTTGTCTACCTCTCTTCTTTCCTTTTTCCCTCCCTTCTTTCCTTTCCTTCCTTCTTTCCTTCCTTCCTTCCTTCCTTCC
>JAQQSK010016278.1:0-10492 GCA_028658325.1 Potorous gilbertii | reverse complement strand
TGATGATGATGATGGTGATGATGGTGTGATGATGATGATGATGGTGATGATGATGATGATGATGATGATGGTGATGGTGGTGATGATGGTGATGATGATGATGGTGATCATGAGAATGATGGTGATAATGATCATATTGAGAATGCAAAATGAGGCTACCAACACTAGCACTGCATGCCTTTCTTGTTATAAAGGTAAAGTCAAATACATCATGTAAAATGGGTTCAAAACTACCAGATGCTATAGAAATATGAGCTATTGTGAATGAAAATAATGTTGTACTAACAAGGAGTAAGATTATGAATGGAGTGATAGTGGAAGGTTCACAGAATTAAAAGCTTAATATGAATCAGTAATGTGACCCAGCTGTCAAAAATTTAACACAATATTTGGCTTTATTTATAGCAACATAATGTCCAGTACAAAGAATCTGATAGCTTTATCATCCTCTGCTCTGTCCCTACCCCATCTAGTCTATTATAGTCATGGAGTCACATTTTAGGAACTATTGACAAACTTGAATGTGTCCATAAAGGATAATCAGATTGGGGAGGGGACTGAAGACCGTCCTATGGAGATCAATCAGTGAGGATGTAAAAGAGGGCTCACAAGCTCAGGACTCATGATTACAGTCTTAGAATATCGGAAGAGATATTATGGGAAAGAAAGATTAGGCTTGTTCTCCCTGGCTCCAGAGAGCAGAGTTAGGACCAGTGGGTAGAAAGTTATCTGGAGTCAATTTTTTACTATATGTAAGAAAAAACTTTCTCCCAATTCCAGATTTTAGAAGGTAAATCCACAGCTTTGGGAAGTAGTAAGGATGTCTTCAAGCACAGACTGAGTGATCACACATTGCAGAAGGGATTCATAATTTTGGTTTGGGTTCAATTCATTGATCTCTGTGGTCTGTTCTATATCTGAACTTCTATGATTCCATAATAAAGGTAATGCATATGATAACAATAACTGACATTTATTTCACTTTTAACATTTCATGCTCCAAAGAAGAGGGCTTTTTTGGTAGCAGTAACACTAGTGTTCATTTTACATACATCACTTTTTTGAACCTCACCACCACCCTGTATGATATATACTCCAGGTGTTCTTATCACATTTTATAGACAAGGAAATGAATGTTTAAATAAATTAGTTCTTTTGCCCATGCTTGTAGTAAGTAAGAAGAATTAGGATTTGAACCCAGATCTCCCTGACTCTAACTCTAGCTCAGAACTCCCTATACTACCACGTTTATTTATAGGAATGAAAGTGATATTTTAAAGTCAATTCAGGGCAAATTGGTTATGTTGCAACAGAGATGGGGCATAATTACTTTTAGCAGTTCTATCTCAGTTCCCTGCTTTACTATACAATGAATGGTAACCTTTTACCTTTTTATGTTGGCATAAAAATAGTTTTTGACTGGCTAGTAACTTTATGGGGATGTGCCCATAGTGTTAGAATCCAAAGCATGCCTAAAATAGGCTCTTATTTTCACTAGGGCTGGTAAAAACACAACCTTAACTCAATACTGGGCATTATAATAGATTATTAGTAAATCCTTGTTGATTTGTCTTGACTTGACATATTAGGTTATGCCCTGCAATGTTCTGCATACCCTACTCTCTTAAAAGGAGTAATTTAGAGGCAAGAATGTAGACTTGGAGTCAGGCAACACAGGTTTAACTTTTGTTCCAACACTTAGTATCTCACAATTTCATTCTTTGAACCTCAGTTTTCCTCGTCTATAAAATAGGAATAGATACTGAATCTCCAATTTCATTGGTGTAAGGAACTCTTGATCGAGGAAAGTCTCTCTACCAATGCCAGTTGGTATCTTCTTTTTAACCTACAACCTTAATGAGTTACTAGAATGCTAAGAGATTAAAATGATGTCCTCAAGGTCATTAGCAAATATGTGTCAGAGATAGTTTTGAGGCCATCCCTCTATTCCCCATATGCTATTCTACCTTATTATCTGTAAAGTGGGGATAAGGATACTTATAAACCACTATCATAGAGTTGCTTTGAGGAAAGTGCTTTTGAATCTTAAATTATATAGAAAAAAGTGAGCTGTATTATTCTCTGAATGTGAGTCTTGTGAGGACAGCAAGAATGATGATTCATGGCGGGTGAAGATACACAATCCTTCTTTTTCTGTTTCTTCTACACAGTGAACTTGCATAAGAGCAAGTTCCAGATTCAGTTCCAGAGCAGGGGTTCAGCAAACACTTATTGAATTGACTCAAAGAGAATCCTTTCCTAAGGGTTTCAAAACTCAATTTGGATTTCTCACTGATTTGTATGTTTCTCCTGATAATAAGCATCTCCTCTGGAGAATGGTTTGTGTCTCAGCTTGGATGGTTTCATTGACCATTTGTCTCTTCTTTGGGAGTCCTCTTATTCTTGACTGAGGTGGCCCAGTAATGCATTGTCAGTGGTGTTATTTTGCCTCAGAAAATGAATAGTAAAGAGTTCTTGCTAATTAGGGTTCAGGTCACCAAATACACTTTCAGCGAACCAGAGTTGGTGAGCCAAGAAGAGTGAGGCTTCTCTACACAAATGTCTTTCTTCTAAAAAGCTAAAGAGTTCACTCTTGGTAGCTTCAATATTTTGACTTCCTCTAAATATCTCTTGAGATGTTACTGGAATCTATGCGGGTGTATATGTACCCCATCTTGAACAAAATTGTGAGATTCAGTGACTGATTTTCGGCTGTTTCTCTCAGTTTCTGTGCCAGAGTAAGTCCTCCTAGTTAGGAACCCTTAGCCCTTATACTACTCTCAGATACTCCTGTAAAGAAGGGAAGACCTTAAGAACTTCCCTTAGAGATTTTGAAAACTGAATGTGATCCATCAAATGTACTATCTCATTTAAAATAATGGATCATGTTTTGATAATCAGGAACCTTGGTATGCTCCTTGGTGGAGTTGTCTCAGGTTACTTGAAGGGAAACAGTGCATTACTCATCAGTGGAGGTCTTTGAAGTGGAGACTAAATACCTATTTCTATGAGATATTGAAAAAATATAATCCTATATGAATATTACTTGGACTAGAGTCATTGTGAAGTATTTTCCAAATCTGAGTTCCTGGAAATCTGGGATTCTGTGGGCAAAAGACTCATTCCTATATTACAGTGGAAAAAAATATTAGTCTTGGAATTATAAAACCTGAGTTGGGTATTTGACTTTGCTTGTTACTCACTGTGGGATGTCTTTCACTTTCCTAAGGTTCGGTCTTCTCATACATCAAATGGGATGATAAAGCAAGTCTTATCTACTTCTTAGTGTGGAAGCATGAAATGAGATATTATATGTAAAACATTTTAAAAACTATTATAGAAATATATGCTATTTCTCAAGATTATTTCTTTTCTTATTTTGACATCAGCATTGGTTATTGGCATAATAATACATTTTTGTTTTCTTGAAACTAAGGGAAATGGAGGTATTTGCTTATTAACATTGGAGCTTCCTCCCTTGCTCAGCACCATGGATAACTCCAAGCTAGTTGGTCGATATTCTATGATGCTGAACTGAATGATTCCCTTTTTAATCTTCTCTTTCTCCTCTGACTCCTCCTCTTTTCCTCCTCCTCCTTCCTTCCCTTCTTCTTCTTTGCCTATCACTATCTATTTATTTTGAACATTCATTTAAAATTTTTTGAGTTCTGAATTTTTTACTTCCCTGCCACCTTTTTCCCACTTTTTGTGAGGACAAGAAATGTGTTAGTAATTATACATATGAAATGATGTGAAAGACATTTCTATGTTAGCAACATTGCAAAACAAAAAAAGACCAGAAAATAAAGTGAGAAATTATCTTTGATGTATATTCAGACTCCATCAACTCTTTCTTAGGAGATGGAGAGAATTTTTCATAGTAAGTCCTTCAGAATTGTCTTGGATGATTGTATTGATCAGAATAGATATGCCATTCACAGTTGATTATCATTACAATATTGTTTTTACTGTGTACAATATTCTGCTGGCTCTGCTCACTTCACATTGCATTAGTTCATATAAGTCTTCCCAGGTTTTTCTGAAAGCACCCAGATCATCATTTCTTTTCTTTGTTTTTTTGTTTTGTTTTATGAGGCAATCAGGGTTAAGTGGCTTGCTCAGGGTCACACAGCTAGTAAATGTCAAGTGTCTGAGGCTGAATTTGAACTCAGGTCCTCCTGACTCCAGGGATAGTGTTCTATCTACTGTATCACCAACCTGTCCCCTCATTATTTCTTATAGCACAATAGTGTTCCATCACAACCCTATACCTCATCTTGTTCAGCCATTCCTCTATTATTGGGGATCCCCTCAGTTTTTAATTCTTTGCCACCACATAAAGAAATGTTATAAATATTTTTGTACATGTAGGTAATTTTCCTTTTCTGTCTTTGAGTTATATACCTAGTAGTTCTATTGTTGGGTCAAAGGGTATGAACAGTTTTATATACCTTTGGGCATAGTTTCAAATTGCTCTCCATAATGGTTGGATCAGTTTCCACTTCACCAACAGTGGTGCAATTTTCCACATCAGCCTCCAACATTTGTAATTTTTCTTTTGTAATAGCCAGTATGGTAGATATGAGGTGGTACTTCAGAATTGTGTTAATGTACATTTCTCTAATTGATAATGACTTAAAGCATTTTTTCATATGACTAAAGATAGCTTGATTTCTTCTGAAAACTGCCTGGTCACATCCTTTGACCATTTATCAATTGGAGAAAGGCTTGTATTCTTACAAATTTGACTTAGTTTTCTATGTATTTGAGAAGTGAGGTCTTATCAGAGAAATTTTCTGTACTCTCTCCAATTTCCTGCTTTTCTTCCATAATCTTGGCAGCATTGATTTGTTTGTGCAAACTCTTTTTAATTTAATGTAGACATAATTGTCCATTTTATGTCCCATGATATTCTCTTTCTCCCTCCCCCTTTTCTCTATCTCTTTCTCTGTCTTCTCTCTCCCTCCCTCCCTCCTTCCCTTCCTCTCTCTCTCTCTGTCATAAATTCTTCCCTTATTCATAGATATAAGATGAGCAATTTTCCATGCCCCTCTAATTAACTAATTAATATCACCCTTTATGTCTAAATCATATACACATTTTTACCTTATCTTGTATAGGTGTGAGATATGTTTGTCTGTACCTGATTTCTGGCAAACTGTTTTCAAGTATTCCCATTTTTTTTGGTCAGATACTGAGTTTTTATCTGTAAAGCTTGAATCTTTGCATGTATCAAACACCAAGTTACTATGATACTGTGTATTGTGTACCTGATATATTCCACTGTTCCACCTCTGTATTGCTTAGCTGGTACCAAATTGTTTTTGTGATTATCACTTTGTAATACAGTTAAAAATTTGGTATGGCTAGGTCATCTTCCTTTACATTTTTTCTTCTATTCCCTTGATATTATTGAGCTTTTGATCTTCCAGATGAATTTTTTATTATTTTTATAACTCTATAGAATAATATTTTGGTAGTTTGGTAGGTCACTGAATTACTAAATTAATTTAGATGAAAACTTCAGACAATTAATTCAATTTTGAATAAGAGATTTCGAGAATTTTTGATCTAGGATACATCTTTGAAAAGCATCTATATAATCAGTAGGGTCTTTGGTATTGTTTATTTTTTATCATGCCTTGAACTACTTGATTTTCTTTCTTATCTGATGGCTATCTTTATTTGGATTTACTGTCCATGGCTGTGAAGAAAAAATAACATCATAATATTATCAACAATACTAATAACAAAGTTCTTTACCTATACTGTCTCATTTGATTTCCCCAATGAAAATGAGGTAAGTGCTATATAATAATTCTCATTTTACCAATGAGGAAGCTGAAACTGAGAGAAGTTAAGTGACTTGCTCAGAGTCATATAGCTAGTAAGTGTCAGAGGCAGGTGTCGAACTCAGATCTTCCTGACACAAAGTCCAGCACTCTATCTACTGTACCACATCACTGTTTAGGTGTAAAAAAATAACAATAACAACACAATACTAATGGAAATCCATGTGGCCCTTGAAGATTTCTGATATTGACCAGAAGAAGTAGTGTAATGAGAGAGAGAGTGGAAGGAGTTCTGAACTTGGTCAGGAAATCTGGATTGATATCCTGGCTCTGACATTTACTAGATGTGTGACTATGTATACAATATACTCCCCTATTCTGAAATTCAGTTTCTTATTCTCTAAACTGGGGCTAATCATACCAGTATTGTGTCCTGTAAATAGAGTATGAATGTATGCTACTCTCACTAAAAATCTTCTAGCACTTGTGTTAACTTTTGTTATCTTTAGCTAAATATTTTCTATGTTTCTAGCTGTAAGAATTCACAGAAAACCTTTAAATGCAAATGGATACATAATTGATTTAGGAACAAGAGAGCAGGGGGAAGGAGATTGTCCCATTTGATAGCGGTCCTAGCAGGAGAAAAACCGTGCAAGCCAAGGTTTTGTGACTACTAGAAGAAAGATGACAATGATGAAAGAACATAATTATATGATACCCTATAAAGTTTATGAAAGCTCTTTAGTATATCCTTTAATTTGATTTGATTGAATATAATACAATGCATATTTATTAATAATTTTCTTTGTGGAAGGTATTGCACTGGGTCCTGGAGATATAAAGAAAAATGAAAAGAAAAGTAGTCCCCCTCTAGTAGATGAGACTCTATTAGAGGTAGAGTGGGATATAACATGTTCATAGTTAAACAAATATAAGGTAATTTATAGTGACAGTAATGTAAGCAAAAATAACATAAGGGAGAGCATAACTATGGAAACAGTATATAGTTACAGTGGCGGGGTGAGAAAGGAAGATCAAGAAAGATGTTCCAAAGGCATTGGCATAAGTTGAATCTTGAAGGAAGATAAAGAATCTATGGGATGAAAGACAAGGTGGAGGAGAGGTTATCACAGGCATGAGGGAAAACTTCTGGAAAGCTACATAGGAGGGAAATGAAATTCTGAATTGAAGGAAATGTCAAATAGACTAGAGTGATTCATATAGTGATTCCCTATATTCATAGGAAATAATGACAACTAAGTTTGGAAAAGTGGGCTGGAACCAGATTTTGGAATGTTTTTAAATGTCAAGCTAAAGCTGTTTGTATTTAATTCTACGGGCAATGGGGAACCATTGAAGACTCTTGAATAGAAAGTGACAGGCCAACTTATGCTTTAGTAAAATAATTTTGGAGGCTATATGAGGAATGGATTAGAGAGAAGAAGGATGAGACAGAGAAACCAATTAGGAGGCAATAGCCCAGGTGGGAAATTATGAGTCTGAACTAGAGTGATAACTATGTTACTAGAGTGGTGGCACAGAGGATAGGAAGCTGGTTTCAGAGTCAGGAAAGTCTGGGTTCATAATCCTACCTTTGATACATAAGTACAATAAGTACTTACTTGACTTGCTCATCACTTAATCACTCAGTGCCCCAAACAGCTTTTTAAAAAATAATTGTATAATTTATAAACATATTTTATAAATTTGTAAACACATAAATTTACAATAGAAATAGTAATATAAAATTTGCCATTCCAGTCTTATTTTACAATATTTTCTTTTTTGGATCTTATGCTCAAATGAACTGTACTATTCATCTCCCACTTCACCCTGAACTCCTATCTCATTCGCCTGCCTCTTCTTGCTTCTATGCATTCATACAGGCTCTTTATGCTTGTAATGTACTCTTTCCACATCACCACTTAGATTGAACTAATTATCTGAACTCATTAATTCTTTAAGGACTCTCAATTTTCCTAGGCCTTTTTATTTTGACTTTCTGTCTACATGACTCTCAGACAGACAAACAGATGAACAGTCAGATAGATAGATAAGGGCAGATAGGTAGATAAAACATTTGAAAATGATCACTATGTATCAGGGGCCATGTTAAGGGATGGGGATAAAATTATAAATAAATAAGACTTTTCCTACTCTCAGGGAGCTTACATTCTACTAAGGGAAGAAACTCATGATGAGAAACTGGAAACAAAGAGTGAGAGTGGAAATGATTTGAAGTTGTGTGGAGAACTGGTTCCAGATAAGAATAGGTAGCAGCTCATCCACCAGAGCTCAAGGTCTCACAGAACAAAGATTCAGGTGGAGGGGAAACATATATGGCATGATGGCCAGGAAGTGGTTTTGGAATGTTGGTTCTAGGCAAAAAAAGGGGAAGTTTCACCTATCAAAATCCCCATGTCCTACAAGTAGAATCCAAAGTTCTAGTTTCTCTCTGTCTCTCTCTGTCTTTCTGTCTCTCTGTCTGTCTCTGTCTCTCCGTCTGTCTCTGTCTCTGTCTCTCTCTCTCTCCCCCTCTCTCTCTGTCTCTCTCAAAGAGAGAGAAGATGAAGATGATAAACTACATATGGCATCAAAAGCAGTAATACTCATTAATGAATACATCATGTCTTTTTTTTCCTTTCCCTCCTCTATTCAGTAGACTTTGAAACCAGCATTTATATCATGTTACATCTTTGTAGAGCCAGGGCCAAGCATAATTCAATGCTCCCTTTTCCTTTGGATGGAAGATATAGCTATTGAATTCCTCTGTTTAATTCCATTGAAAAATGACTAGTTGGTTCAGTGTGTGGAGTGTTAGACTTGATGTCAGGAAGATCTGAGTTTGAATACTGGCTCAGTTATTTATTTTCTATATGATCCTGGGAAAATAAGTGACAACTTCTCTAAGTCTCAGTTTCTTTATCTTCATTTTCTTATTCTTCTAGGATACAGTTTGGTGGCACTGTGAATCTGAAGTGCTGCATGCAGAATCAGGGAGACCTGAGTTCAAATCTGATGTCAGACACTCCCTAACTTTGTGACCCTAATAAGGTAATTTAACCTCTGTCTGTCTCCATTTTCTTACCTATAAAATGGTGATATAAGATAAAAATATCACCTACCTCACAGCGTTGCTGTGAACATCCAATAAGATATTTATAAAATGCTTAGCACAGTGTCTGGTATGTGGTAGGGCATTATTAAATAATTATTCTATCCATCCATTTGTAAAATGGGGATGAAAATAGTACCTACACCTCACAAGGTTGTCATGACGATCAAATGTGGTAACAGAGGATGCTCTGCAAACTTCAAAAGGTCATATCAACACTAGGTCTTATTACATGCCTGCTGTGTATGAGGCCCTTCTTAAGTATCTCCTGAGGGATCTGATTATGTGCTTGCTTGAGAAGTCTGAAGCTCAGCTTGGCTGTCAAAATCTGAGATCCCTGCCTGCTGCCATCTCTGTTTATAACCTTCAAGGCCCACTCCAGTGCTCTCTCTTTACCTGGAAACCTCTTATCCTCTGCCATCTCCGAACTTAAAGTGCTCTCTCTCTCTCTTTCTCTTTCTGTCCTCTGAACCTCGGTAACATCTTGTTCAAACTTCTCTTGTGGTACTTGTCATGTTCCACTTTAAATTATAGCTATTTTCATCCATGTCTTATCACTCCTATTAGACCGTGAGCTCCACTGGGACAGGAATGGTGTCTCATTCATCTCTATCTCCAGAACCAAGCATCGGACTTTTGAACATACTAAGTTTGCACATTAGTAAAAGCTTATTGATTTTTTTCTGGGGGAAAAGAGGGGTGAAGTGGGGTGGATCATGGGTAACATTTATTCCCATTGTTAACCGTACAACTTCACCAGCTGTCTTTTCAAGATTCTTGAGTCCACAGTATGATTAAACTACCATCGCCCTCTGTCTTCTTTTGTCTGCTATCTGTGATATTAAAGACTCCAAATGTTTTCCAGTCTTATAGCATTAGGTAGAATTCTGCTGATTGGGAGGGGCTAGCCATAGATGGTAAAGGGGGATATGAATAATAGTAAGAGTTCTGAACTTGCAGTAAGTAATCCTAAGTTCAAATCCTAGCTCTGATATTTATAATATATGTGACTGTGGGAAATCACTTTACCACTTTGGGTCTCAATTTATTAATTTGTAAACAAAATGTTTGGATTCTGAAGTGACTCATAGCCTTATATCTGTAATCTCTTGACCACCTGGGTCTGGATGAACTCTTGTTGGGTTACCCAATATGTTGGGTTGTAGAGAGGATCCCTGTTCAGGCATTAGTTGGAACGGAATACTTAAGAAGTCCCTTTTGACGCTGATATTCTGTGATTCTGCAACTATATTGGCCCTATTGACATAACCATATAGTGTCAACTGGCACAAACAGAGGCCTGGATTGGAAATGGTAGTTAGAATTATAAGTTTTGAAGTTTTAAGGGACCTTAGAATTTAGTATACAGAATGTCAGAGTTAGAAAGGACCCTAGAACATGGAACGTAGAATGTCAGAGTTAGAAGTGCATTAGAGAAACGTAGTGGGAGGAGAGAGGGTGAAACGGAATGGGGTAAATTATCTCTCATAGAAGAGGCAATCAGGAGACTTTAGTGGAGGGAAAAAGAGGAGAGCTGAGAAAAAAAAAGAAACATGAAGTTTACTCTCATCACATTCGACTAAAG
>JAQQSK010016277.1:0-10492 GCA_028658325.1 Potorous gilbertii | reverse complement strand
ATAAATACATTATGATCCTATAGATGCATAAGTCAAAGATATCTTTAAGAACACATAATCTCAAATTGACATATATATTGTATTTGCACATACATATATATGCATATACATACATACACACACATATATGAATTTCTCTTTAATATCCCTAAGTGATCGCAGCTTTAAATTCTCTTCAAGTTGTGTTTCTGTATATCTTGTCATCTGCTTTTTTTCTCCTTTGTGCAGTAATACCCTTCATCAAGTGTTGTAAGCTTAGATTATCTCTAACTTTTCATTATTCTTCCTGCATGTACTCTACACTCGGGATGAATTCTATGATTCTGCGTCCCCCAGAATATACATTGTCTCCTTGACAATGTATTCCCCATTCCCCATTCCTGGAATATGTTTGTTCCTTCCCGTTATCTACTGAAATTCTACCCATCTTTTAAAGTCCATCTCAAATTCCACTTTCTCCATGAATCCCTGATTCCCCCAGATTGGTAACAACTTTCCCTCTGAGGGCTCAAATAATAATTTGTTTGGAAACTCTTAAATCTTCTTATGATGTAGTAGTATACAATAATAATCCGTATTTGTGCTTTAGACCCTTCCTTGATTATAAGTTCGTACATAAGCTATACTTCATATCTCTCAGTATCAAACATAGTTCTCTGTATACAGCATATATTTAATAAATATTAATCAAAGCTTTGATGTTAATGTGGAAATAAGGTATCACAGGTCTCTGTTCTTTGCCCAGGCCTACTTCAAAAGTATCAATAATAGAGACATAGGCTCAGAATTGGGTTATTAGATTTGCGGAACTTAACTAAACAAGCAAGAGTAAGTCTAATTGGCCTTGTTAATACAGAATGTTGTGTTCAGTTCTGAGCATAGAATTTTTAAAGAAATATTAACAAAATGGAACTACCTATCTTAAAGTAAAGGAAGGACAACCACTCAGGAATATTACAGAGGGAATTAATGAACCAGAAAGAGCATTATATCAGATACTCTTCAAGATCCCTTCTAGTCTATGACTCTATAGGTACTTAGTTTCTGCAAATTTGGAGTTGAATTAGAAATTAGAGTTCAAAGATGCAAATTTTGATGGATCTTAAAAAGTCTGCCTAAGAGTTTGTAGTGATTACTCCAAAACACAGAGACATGGGGTAAAGCATAAATTGCAGTAGCCACAATCTAATTCTAAAGAATGGTTATATTATCTTTGTAAACAATAACAGCAAAAAAAATTGAAGCACATTAGCAGACAACTAAAAGATTTTGTAAAACATAGCATTTCAATGCAACATTCCCCTAAGAGGAAAGTAGGGGACAAAATAATTATGATAGCTAATCAGTTATTGTGATGTATTTTTAAGAGCACATGATTTTCTAAACACATCATGACTCCAATATGATGAATTCTGAATGTGTGTGTGTATGCACACACAGAGATTATTTAGGTATTATATAAATTTAAGATGATTGGTGACTGTTTCTTATCTATGTTTGTATCACCCCCTAGCATCTAGTATAATGCTTTGTGTATAATTAGTAGGAAGAAAGGAAGATAGGAAAGAAAGAAAACAAAGGAGAAAGGAAAGAAGAAAAAAGGGAGGAATTCTTCTAAGCAATGATTCTATAAATTGGAGCCTATTTTACTTATCAGAGCACACTATTCAAGTTTGTAAAGGAATTAAAGCCATGGTGAGTAATTAGTTCATAATCCAAAGAACATTAATTCATTTGGTTATCCTGTATTATCTGAGACCAACTTGACCTCTAACTAACTGGTTTGTCTTCATTTATAGATTAAAACTTGGCATTGTCATTTCTGGAGAAACAAGAAAACTCTTCATGAAATAAAAAAATGTTCCTATATGTTAATCCTGTTGTCTAAAAGTTAAAATGACCCTTTTCTTCTTTCAGATACTTTTAAAAAAACATATGCAGAAATTTTCAATTCAAAATAAAATCAAAAAACCTTGCATTATTGAATTACTAGATGTAGTGTTCTTTTCCTACTTTTAATAACACCTATTTTAAGAAACTTAAACATCTTACATTTTTATCAAATTTCTATCCTTTCTAAAAGTTATGTCCTCAAAGTCAAAGTGGGTAGCAAATGCAACTTCCTAAAAATCTAGACAGAGGAAAATCTCCTACTGAGGAAAAAGATCGCTTTTCCTCAAGTTATCCTGAATGATTTTCTAAACCTTTACCAAATTCATTATATAATTGCTGGATTCCTGTTCATTTTCATTGTTTCATTCATTAATTCATTTTTTCAGTCATATCTGAGTCTTTACGACCCCATTTGGGGGTTTTCTTGGTAATGATAGTGGATTGGTTTGCCATTTCCTTTTCCAGATCATTTAATAGATGAGGGCACTGAGGCAAAAAAGGGTTAAGTGACTTGCCCAGGGTCACACAACACTATTAAGTGTCTGAGACAGATTGTATCTCAGGAAAATGACTCCAGGCTGGGCTCTCTATCCACTGCAGTCATCAATTTCATTGGTAGTTACTGTCAAAGATATTATTATAAATACATGAAAATAAATGCATATCTAGCTAGTAAAGATTATGAATTAAATATTAGAACAATTTGGAGTTGCTAGGATTATATGAAAAATGACCTATTTTAAATGTAATGTACTATTTAAAAAGCAGCATGGAGTACTGGACTTGAAAGAATTGGGTTTGATCTTGCTGCAGATACTTAACTAGCTGTGTAACCCTGGGAAAGTTATTTAATTTCTTTCTACCTGAATTATCTCATCTGTAAAATGAATAGGTAGACTAGATCATCTCTAAGTCTAATTCAGCTTTAAATCTATAATCATATCATCCTGTGTATAGTGTAACTAGAAAAGAATGACTAACTTCATAGTTAAAACAAAAATTTTGATAATGTGGCATAACAAACTTTTGGGAAAGTATGTTTACTTAATGAAAGTTAAATAACTCTCGAAAAACATGCGTATGAAAAAATCATATTTATTTCTCTTTTTAAAATAAGTAAAAATAAATAATAACATGTAGTAAAGAAACAATGCTTTTTGGTTTACCAACTGCCTGGCTTTCTCTTGATCTTTGCAATATCTGCTTAAAATTAATATTTCTATCTAAGTTTTATCTAAGTTTATCTAATACTTTTTCTACATTGTATGCACTAATAATGTTGTCATTATTAGAAAAATTCTGAAAATTGTAGAAATCATTAGAATTCCCCCACAAAATGTATCATGGTACTTTGTACAAGTCAAATTACAATGTCTTTGTTCACATATGGAATTTACATCTATTTATAATAGATCATATATACTTCCAAATACTATTTCATCACATATTGAAACCAATTAGGCAACGCAAGTTCAGAAAGAGGAAAATATCTTCCAAATGGTTATAAGTATCTTTAAAATCCTTTAAGAAAGTTTATCCAAGGATATACTGGTCCTTACTGTCCAACCTATCATTACATGTGCAGTGAGTCTCTTTGCTAGATCACATATTCTATAAATAATACATATTTTGGGGACAGATTTACAAAAATAGACTCTCTGCTCAAGAAAGACCTATGACTAAGCTAACATGGAGAAAGAATTACCTCTCAACCACTGAGGAGGGTGGTCCCTCCACATCGGAAATTGAGGCCACTGGCAAAGTGCTGAAGTGTATTTTTAAGAGAAAATGCCCACAGTGTTCATATCCTGTGGACACCAGGAAAATTTCAGTTTTCAGAGCAGCTTTCTCTTTCATTTTTAGAAGTCTGATCAAGGTGAAATCATCAATTGAATTCTTTAATAAGTAAAAATTAAACATAAGTGTGAGAGATAACAACATTCCTTAGAATTCCAGTATTCAAACAATTTTCAGTAAAATACTCTTTACTTATTTCTAAACACTCATTATGCTCTGCGAATTTTATTTGAAGGAGTATGATTTTTTTAAACCCAATTTAGCGTTAGGATTGATACCATAAGATAATTAAATAGAATACATTCAGGTACCTTTGAGATGATTTTAATTCAGATTTGTCTGTTCCTCTGTCTAGTTCAACGTGTATGAGACATATTGGACCAATTTCTGAGAGATAATTTGGAATTATAGAAATTAGAGCAAGAAGGGATCTTACACACTTTGACTAATGAGGTTACACATAAATTATTTGGCAGTTGTTATAGCCATCATGACTCTTTGGCTGAAGATTTCCAAGCTATAGATTATTTTTATGCTAGTAAACTATGCAAAAGCGGGATTGTGAAAGTCACAAGTTTAGAAACGTTGTACATTATTATATATTCTATAAATTTTCCACTGCACTAACATATGAAGACTGATTTTTATTTTACCTTACTACTCTTCATGAACTCTACATTCTAGCCAAACTGACAAACTTGTTGTTCCCCGAATTTCCCACTGTCATGCATTTCTGTGTCTTGACACAGGTTGTCTCTCACGTCTTTGATTCAACACCTCCTTATTCTCACCCTTTACAACTCTTAGCTTCTTTCAAGGTACACCTCAGGGGCCACCTCCTACATGACACTTCCCCTCATTTCCCAGGTGTAGATTTTTTTCTCCTTCAAATTATTTGCTATTTACTTATCTGTACATTCATTGTTTCCACCATCAGATTGCTCTTTGAAAGTAGGTCTCATTTTTCTATCTTTTTTTTTTTGTTTTTATATTCCCAGTGCTTGATACAATATCTTTCATATTAGAAGCATTTAACACTTGTTGGATTGGAATGGACTGCATTTTACCATATAAATTTCTTAAATTAGTGGAAACATTATTGATTGCATCTCGTTTGGCTATTCCTTAACTTGTTTTTGAACTAATAGTCTGTTCTTATATTTAAATTATAATGTTTGTATGGGAATTTATGTTTACACAACAAATTACTTAAAACATCTAATGTGTTTGTATGTATGTGTGTGTGTATTTAAGAAGTCAATACACTAAGCTCACTAAGTCAGTTTTTGATTTAGGGAATGAATGACACTTTATATTGTTGCTGAACTTTTTTGACGCTATGCAAAAAAAACCAGAAAAATTACTGTCTCTGAAGAAAGGCAAAAATTACGTTTTTTTATAAGGAGGTAAGTAGTAGTATTTGAAAAACTTTTAAAAAATACTCCCTCCACAATATAATTATTACATGACATTGTTACAAAGTCTGAAGTATAAAAGTTATAATAATTTGAGATTTAAAATTTCCTTAAAAACCATTTTATACTGACAACATTTAGATTATACTTAAACTACATTTATCTTAATTGTGGCAAAGATTAAAATTAGTCAACATTATGTACAAATATCAATAAATCAATAATAGAACTATTTAAACTGATCACTCACTTGCTTTCCAAATAATTTCTAGCAAATTAATTTTTAATGTCGTAGTATGTGATGGACATAGATTTTTATTTTATACTATGGTGTACAATATATTTTACGTCAGATGGCAAATTTTATTAATCTTTTAAATAAGAAGCAAGGCTTTTATTTTGACACATTATAAATGACTTTTAAAAGTATATTCAACTTAATGTTTATTCCTATTTATGTTTGAACATTTTAATGCTACTATTTAAAAAGGAAAGTAAATAACTCGACTAAAAAGTTTGCTTAGAATAAAGCACTTAGTTTATGAATATTACAAAAGTTTCTTAGAAATCTCGTTAGGACTGAGTACAATAAAACTAGGGCAATGCATATATTCTCAGTTACTCTTTTTAAAAAATCTGTAAAAGTGACTATAGTGGCATGTTCTGACACATTCTTTTCATAAACTGAACCCTGTTAGTGACAGCAGAACAGATTGTGTGCATCTGCTGGGAATGAGCCAGATGACAGTAGAAAAAAACGCACATGGATACCTTGGCACAACAAATAAAAAATGTAGGGAAAAAAAAGACCTGGAATAGAAAGTTCTCAACTTTAATTGAGTGCTTTCCAATAAGATGAAAGCCATCCAAGCACCTTTCATGGCCTATTTTACATATACAAATGTATTTTTAAAGGATCCTGAAAAATGAGAATTGCTTTATCTCATCTAAGCTTTAAAAGTTTGACACAATTGCATTCCGGCATATTTCTTTAAATCATATCTGAAATGCCAAGACAACAATTCCTTGATCTGATATAAAATATATCTGATATAAAAATAACTTTAACAAACAGTGCTACTACTAGTTTGATAAAAAATTATTGACATCTAACTAAATACAAGATTTCTAAGTTAGTCCTTGTCTGTGTTAACTTTGGAAATATCTTAAGTCCCGCATCACTGCATATGGAGATGCATATTGGCACTCTAATGTATGGAAGACACAGTAATTGAAATATTCCTCATATATGACTATTGTCAAAAGTTACTTGTATTATAAAGATGATCATTTGATGGTATTTTATTATCTGATGATCAATTTCAGCATTGTTTTAAAAATGGACTCTATCATCAGGGAAAATTTTATACAAATCAAATTCAAAAAATTATATCTGGAAATTTTTTTGGATGTCATGATCACAAAGACTATTATAACATATGATGCAAATTTAAAACTGAAGACAAAGTTCTTTAACACATTAGTAGTATACGCAAAGCAGCTGCAATAAAAATTTTTTTTAAATTCTGGTGATTAGCAGCCATTTCCCACTAATCGTAACCTTTGAAAAGGGCTACTAAGAAGGAGAAAAAAGCAGATGGTAAATTCTCTAAGCTCATGTGCCTTAGTAGGCTCTCTCTTCATGCAGATTTATTATTAATAATATTATTATTAATTTTGGCAAATCAATGCTTTTAGTGGAATCTTTGATTGTAGTGTTGGGAGCTGTCCATGCTGGGTTTTTTTGTTTTTTTTCACTATAGTCAGGTCCAATCTGGAAGTGCTCCTGATGGTAACACTTTACAGATAAGAGAGTATGCACTGTAGGAAAAGGAGGTTGAATATAAGAGAGTAAATCAATTCAGTACCATAAGAATAGTTTTCAAATGCTTTCAACACCAGGTTGAAATAAACACAGACTGGAAAAACAGAGGATTCATCATCACTGCCTGATCTTCTAAAATGTCAGTTTTTATGAAAAGTCAAATGAAATGAGCAAAGACTGAATAAAAACCAAGAGAAGAGTGATTTTTTTACAATCCACTGGTAAAATAGTTGAAAAAAATTCCTTGGATCTAGAATGCTCATTTTTCATTTATACCAATATCAATGGTCATTTCCATCTTTAGGAGCGCGTTCACATTCAGACTTTTGTTAATTGACTAAGAGTTAAGAAGTTATTAATGTTAATAATAGTAAATAATAGTAAAACAAAAGATAAGCTTAATCATGTAATAATTCCTAATGGGAGCTTCAACTCCGAATACAAAGTCTATCAACTCTAAAAAATATTAATATCTTTACAGAAGGCAGGAAGTTTGACTTGCTTATTACATAACTATTTGAAAACACAAATCCTTTCCTCATGGGTAAATTCATTTAATAAATATTTATAGGGCACCTATTATGTGGAAGGCACTAGCTATAAGCACTGCTGGACATGCAAAAATGAATTAAACATAATCTTTGCTAAGACATCAATTTAATAAGTAATGTTGCTTCTAAAAGTAAAAAAAACAGAAACCAGAAATATACAATATTGTAACTAAAGTATCATAACAAGGTGAATAATACTGTTACATAAACTTTTCATAATTAAATTCCCATACCAACTACATGACAGAATGAATGTTTTCCATGCTTTGGACCCCAAATACAAAATAATCTACCTTGAAAACATATCCAACAATAAATATGCTTTTCACAATATTGAGTCAAATCTGTGGGTTCTTTTGGTTCTACTTATAGTTCTACTAAAGTGTTGTACTTTCTTGGTAAAACTATCCTTTCATGGGCTTGATTTCTCCTTACCTGATTAGAGGAAATAATGTTTACTTAAATAATGAAGAAATTCAGTTTTCTTGAAGAATGTTTATAGTTACAAGTAATCTAATATAGCATAAAACTAAGCACCTGGCTCAGTTCTAGGAATATAATCAGAATATTTCTTCTTAAAGAGTGACTATTACTAGAACTTCTGTGAATCAAATACTAATGAATGTTATCTACACTGGCCTTCTCTGAATGTTCAGTTTTGGAAGAAAGATATCCTAAGGAAAAGCCAGAGCATCATGATACAATGAGAACAAACACTGACTCTGAAGTCATTCAATCTTGGTCTGAATCTTGATTCAGTACCTTTGTGTCTTCAAACAAGTTACTTCATCTTTTTCTTCCTCAGTTTCTTCCTCTATAAAAACGAAGGGGTGGGGTAAGATGATCTCTAACATCCCTTTCACTTCTAGTTTCTGTGATTCCCCTGTCTTTAGAAACAGACACAGGTGGGTGAAAAAAAAAGAAAAGGAAAACTAATTCTTGAAAGAAATTAACAATGAGAATGTTTTACATTATTATTAATAATATCTAACATTTACATAGTGATTATCTCCATTTAACAGATGAGAAAATTGAAGTAAATGGAGATTAAGTGCCTTGCCCAGGGTCCCACAGCTAGTGAATATATAAGGCTGGATTTGAACTCAGGTCTTCCTGACTCCGACTTAGCACTCTAGCCTCTGTATCACCTAGGATTTATTAAGTACCTGCTATGTGCCAGGCACTGTCCTAAATGCTGGAGATACAAAGAAAGGTAAAAAGACAGTCTCTCTTCTCAAGGAGTTCACAGTCTAATGGTGAAGATGACATGTAAACAAATACACAAGCTATATATGGGATAAACTGGAGATAATCAACAGAGAGTAGGCACTAGAGTGAAGGACCAGGAAAGGCTTCTTACAGAAACTGGGATTTTAGTTGGGAGTTAACGAAAGTCAGGGAAAGTAGGAGGTAAAGATGAGCAGGGAGAGCATTCCAGGCATGAGGGCAGGAGTGAAAATGCCCAGCATCAGGAGATGGAAAGAGGCTGGTACCCTGATCGCAGAGTGCCTGAATGTGGGGGTATCTGAAATCCTGTATTAAGCTCTAAGCATGTAATGCTGAGGTGACAAGAAAGATAGGACACACAGGTTCAAAGAGCAATGATATTCATTTATCAGAAGCAAAAAGGCCTAATTACTCATTCTCATATTTATCTGCATATACTACTCTCTGTCTCACAAATAGATACCACATACACACACACGTAAAGATTTGTTGACTAAAATGTTACAGAATTAAAATATTATTGTACTGTATGAAACAAAATGGATTTATCAAACAGCCCGGCTTAGGAACATTTAATTAGAGCCATACTATTATGCTATGCCTTGACTTTTCAGTGTTCCAAAACTCTGGTCAGCACACCTGCAAAGAGGCTGTACCTTAGCCCACCCTGACTCATTTAGAACGGGGACGACAGTTATGTGACTTATGCACACCTATCAAGTTTTAGAAAATGAGGAATTGGTGCTGCAAAATAAATCTCTTTGTAATGCCTGAACCACATATTAGCCAATGCAATAGGCTGAGCGGGCTCTGATGCCCTTTTAGGAAAAAAAATAAGAAAAAAATTAAGTCAAGAATTTTCTATTCATTTTCTTAAGCTTTAGTTTGAGAGTAAAGGGGATAAGACAGAATACTGAGCCACATTTTAACAAAAGACCAAAATAGATCTAGACAGAGAGGTTAACAACCTATCTCACCCTTCACAAGGAAACAAGAAATGTTTGCAATGGATCTTATACAGTTCTCTTTAGTAAATCTATTAATGTCTCTGTGTGAATTTCCTTTTGACTTATGTAACGGGAGAATATTTTGCTCTTAATAGAAAGGAAAAACTCAAAGTGAAAACCAGTTCTCTATTCTACAACCTATATGGAGTTTAAATAGTTCTTAGATAAATAATGGTCAAGAATAAACAGCAGCGCATTTTTTAAAAACCAAATTTGTTATTCTTACTCATTTATTTAAGCATAGTAATCCAGAGGGGAAGTAAGGTTTGGATTTATCCTGATATATTCAGCATATTAATATTAACGGTTCCAGAAACTGGTTAAGAAGGTATGCTTGCCAACCCATAGAATTTCTTCTTAAAGACCACCCAATGACTCAACAAGTCTTCTAAAAAAAGATGAAAAATCTTGTACCTAAAAAATTACTATTGCTTTTCAAAAACATCAGTTTTTAAAGGATGCTCTTTAACAACATTATCCACAGAAAAAAGCATTAATATATGCTAAATGCATCATATCTTATTTAGTCATAGTTGCTATATTCAGACAGCCAAACAGTAAACTTTAAACTGCTGTCCAGTACATTTACATCAACAAATCATACATGACCAAAATTTTTAAAAGACAAGTCTTGAAATTTTCCCAGCTTAAGTGTCCAATTATTTAGTAAAAGTTTTTAGAAAATAAAGAATCTTATTGCATACATTGAAATAAAGGTAAGGTGTTAATGTAAAAATCTACATTTTGAGGTCAAACTCTTTTAATATGCACAATAAT